>CAJYDF010000025.1:0-63229 GCA_913698145.1 Sericostoma sp. HW-2014 | reverse complement strand
GTCCACTAAGATTAGAAAAAATTTTATTGCTAGTTTGTAACATAATTTACTCTTAGAATATCTACAAATGAGAGTATAGATGAAGGTAAATAATTGTGAAGAATAAATTTAGGAGATTTGTTTATCATAATGGTTTAAAAGTCATATCTAGAAAGTGATAATATACTATATATGGTATACTTAAAAACACTCAAAATCTAGGAAATTAAAATTTTATTCACAGAACCTAAAAATATTTGATAAAAATCAATATTTTTTTTCTAAAATACTTAGTGCTAGAGATTTTTAGTATATATTACCTATAGTTATTGCAATTATGGGGTAATATGTATATTGAAAACTTACAGCAAAATAAAGCGATTCAAAATTTAATCATAAAATCTGTTACAGATAATAGCGTAGTCATTTCAGGTTATGCTAGTGTTTATAATATTTCTGATCAGCATAATGACCTGATTGCTAAAGGGGCTTTTGCCTCAGCAGATCATTCGTGCATCAAATTTCTTTGGCAACATGATTGGCAACAGCCAATAGGGGTGATTAAGTCTTTGACAGAGGATGATTACGGCTTAAAAGTTGAAGCTATAATTAATAATAAAATCGAAAAAGGTAAAGAGGCTATAGAACTTGTTCGCCAAGGGGCGGTGGATAGTCTTTCCGTTGGTTTTAATATAAAACTAGCAAAATATAACAATTTAAATCAAAGAATTATCACTGAGGCTGAATTAATTGAGGTTAGTATCGTAACTTTCCCAGCCAATTATCATGCCAAGATTTCGCATATCACCAAACAAATTTATAATAGCTCTTCTTTAAATCAAAAAAACATGGAGAATAATATGAACACAGAACTAATAACAAAACAAAATAATAATGAAGTAAAAATCAATGAGCTACAAGAAAAAGTTTATAATTTAGAAAATTTTCTATCTCGCCCAGAAATAGGTGAGATGCAAGATATTGAGCATAAAACTGCTTTTAATAATTATATTCGCAAAGGTAGCCAAAGTGAATTAATCGAAAAATCTTTAAATAGCGGACCTGAGGAAGGTGGAGTATTGTTAGTACCGGCTTTATATAATAGTATCATTACTGAGATTAACGCTAGATCACCTATGCGACAATTAGCATCAATCGAAACAATTTCTAGTAATGCCCTTGATATAGTAATTGAAGAGGGGAGTTTTGCTAGTGGTTGGGTTGGTGATTTGCAAGCAAGAGAAGAAACAACTGCCTCTCGGCTAAAGCAACAGAGAATCTTTGTGCATGAGCTTTATGCTCAGCCAAAAGCCAGTCAAACTTTGATAGATGACTCAGCTATTCGGATAGAGAATTGGCTGATAGAGCGTTTAAGAGATAGTTTTGTTAAAGCAGAAAATGAGGCGTTTATTAATGGTGATGGTAAGAAAAAGCCAAGAGGTATCTTATCAAGAGCTCGTGATAAAATAGAGCTATTTGAGATGGGGGGACAAGTTACTGCCGAAAAATTATTAGATTTCATTAATTTACTTGATGAAGAATATTTGGCAAATGCTACTTTTTTGATGAATCGTACTACTTTATCAGAAATTCAAAAACTTCAAGATAATAATGGTCGGTTTATTTGGCAACAGTCACTGTCTGATTCTTTAAAGCAAACAATATTTGGTATATCAGTGCTTTGCTGCTCTGAGATGCCGCCTATCAAGGAAGGTAATATGGCAATTGCTATAGGTGATTTTAAATCAGCCTATAAAATCATAGATCGTGGTGGTATTAGTATAATGAGAGATCCTTATACTGATAAGCCATTTGTCAAATTTTACGCAGTTAAAAGGGTAGGGGGCGACGTAGTGAATCATAGTGCTATTAAGCTGGCTATGTTTAGTTAACCTATGTGAAGTAGCTATATGTATAAAAAAAATACTTTTAGGATTATTGAACTAATTCCTCAGGCTATTTGGAGCCTAGTGGAAGTTAAGAACTATATGAGAATAGAAGGCGATTATGATGATGATTTAATTAGCAGCTTGATAGATGCTGCAATTATGGCTGCTGAGAATTTTACTAAACTTGCAATAATAACAAGGCGGGTAGAGTTTGTTTGTAATATTAAAAATCAACAAAATTTTCAGTTAAAATACCAGCCGATAAAGGAATTAGTGAAGATTATAGTCAGTTCAGGAGAATTTGGGGCTAGGAGCGACGGAGTGACGCCTATAAGTAATAGGCGAGCGACGAGTGACGACGTCCCCAACTTCTCATCAATTGACTATACTCTAACAAATAACAGTCAATCTATGAAGCTGCAATCTGATCAATATTACTTAGATCACGATCGATCATTATTATGTTTGAATAAAAAATTAGAAAATTGTCAATTAATGGTTGAATATATTGTTGGTTATGATAAAATGCATATTCCAGCTTCAATAAAGCATGGCATATTAATGCATATAGCAGAAATGTATGATAGGGAAAGGCAAAATGCTACTTCTTTATCAACAGAAATTAAGAATCTATATCTAACGTATAGACAATTAAGAATATAAGGCTTTTGGAAAGGTAAGAATGAAAAAATCAATAGCACGTACTTTACAACATCAGGTGAAAATTCTAGAGAATTTTTCTGTAAGTGAGATAGAACAAGAAAAATGGCAAGAGAAACTTTCTACTTATGCTGAAATAAAACCTATTTCTGATAATCGATTTACCTCGATAGAACATTTGAATTTTGGTCATATTATGACTGAAGGGTTTTATGTGTTTAAAATGAGATTTATCACCGGCATTACCACCAAAATGCGTATATCATTTAGAGATAGGCAATTTGAAATTAAGCGAATTATTAATGTTGAAGAAAGAAGTAAATTCTTGAATATTATAGGGTTAGAAATATATGTCTGTTAATTTTATTCATGATTTTCACATGAGCATATATAACTTATTATCTGGGGAGCCAGATATTAGGCTTAGTGTTGACCGGATTTACATATCGGTAGTCCAAGATGCAAAATATCCGTTCTTACTAGTAAATATTTTGAAAGTTGAAAATATTTCAAGATTAGGGCAGGATATTTACCAAGTGGAATTTGAGATAAGTGCTTTTGCTAGGGATAAAAATCAGGGGCTTTTAACTTTACTGGCGGAGAAAATTACTAATAAATTAACAGCTAATTCGTGTATTCTTCAAGATTACATTGTTGCTGGTATGAAAGCCTGTAATATAAATTTTCAGCGTAGTTCTGACCTTATTACTACTAAGCTTACTATAGATTACAAAGCCTTGTTAAAGGAGAACAGAATTAGCAAAAATTGCAATAAAGGGGGTTAAAGATATTAGACCTCTTGCAAAACTCGCTTATGCTGAAGAATTTGAAGGAGACGCTTCACCTCGAACCGCAGCGTACTCTAGTGTACGTGAGGAGCAGAGTACCGCTATCACGTACAAATTGCCAGCAGAAGTAGAGTTAGGCAAGAGGTCTATTGATTAACAGTGCCATATATAGTACTGTTAATCAACATTTTATAGGAATAATTATGGCATATTTGGTAGCTAGTGAGGCTAGGAAGAACTTATATAAATTAATAGATATGGTAGCAGAGGAGCATGAGCCAACAATAATAAAAGGCAAAAGAAATACAGCAGTTTTAATTTCAAAACAAGACTGGGAAGATATTCAAGAAACATTATTGGTAGCAAAAAATAAAGAATTAAGTCAATCAATAATCAAAGGTCTTACTACTGATTTTAAAGATTGTAAGACAAAATTGGTGGATTAGCTTAAATGTATAGTTTGTATTTTACTAGCGATGCTTGTAAAGATTTTAAAAAGATTAAGAAATCACCTTTGCAGAAACAAATATACAAATTACTAGAAATTATAAGCAATGATCCATTTCAAAATCCCCCACCTTTTAAAAAGTTAAGGGGTATGTATTTGGGAGCTTATTCGAGAAGGGTTAATTTGCAACATAGATTATTTTATGAGGTAGATAAAGATACTACGCATGTGGAGTCATTATGGAGATAATTAAGAACTATAAGTTTGAAAAACTTCTATTGCCAAGAATGAGGATATAGAAACTATAGTCAATTCAATTCAGGAGAATTGGGTAGCAGGAACGATGGAGTGACGCCTATAAATAATGGGTGAGCATTGAGCAACAACGTCCCCAACTGCTCATCAATTGACTATATTGCAATCTATCTTAAAAAATATCCTTATACATTTAAGGCATACGGTTCACGTGTTAAAGGTCGTCATAGAAAATTTTCTGATCTTGACCTTTGTATTATGGAAGCAGTAAGTGATCAACAATTGTGTAAGTTGTAAGAAGAATTGGAGGAATCTGATTTAACTATTAAAGTGGATATAAAAAAATGGCTTGTTGATATGGATAAGGATTTTAGGTCGCTAATAAAAAATGATCTTATGCTATTAGAATGATATAGGTTAGGAGACTGCCTACGCTAATTAATTAATAAAATCAAAGGTAGATTATGAAAAAATGGCAATTACAAGAAGCTATATTTAATTCAGAAGAATGGGCTAGCAGGAGCAACGACGTCACCAACTTCTTATTAATTGACTATAATGATGAGGAGAAATTATTTGAAAGAGTTCAGGGTAAAGCAAGGGATATTGAATTATGAATTTTCATGATATACGTATGCCGGAATTTATTGAAACTTTTGCTGTTGGTAAACCGGAATTTGCTATTTCTTGTGCTATGACATTATCAGGTAGGGAAGTAAGAAATTTAGATAGAGAATATGCTAGACAAAGATATTTGATTAAAAATTGTCGTCTGAGTAGTTTTGAATTTGAGCAATTTAGCTCTTTCTTCAGAGCAAGAAGGGGAGGGAGTTTTTCTTTTCGCTTCAGAGATAATGTTGATCATCAAGTATCAAGGCAATTCATTGCTGAAGGCGATGGAAAATTAACCCAATATCAACTGATTAAATTATATGATGACCCAATTTTACCCTATGCTAGAACAATTAATAAACCGGTAGCTGGTAGCGAAGAATTTTATGTTAATGGTGTAAATTTGGATGTTCAGCTTGATTATAATACTGGATTAATAACTTTACCAAACCCATTAGATAGGGAGCAAATTTTGACAGGTAGTTTTACTTTTGATGTAGCTGTACGATTTGCTAATGATAGTTTTGAATATTCGTATTCTTCTGATGGGTCAATAGAATTATCGCAAATAGAGTTAATGGAGGTTATATGACAGAATATATTGATAATTCCATAGCGGTACATAATTTTACTTATTGTTTCCATATCACGCTACAAGACGGTTTGGAGTTGTATCTTACTGAATCTGATAAATCTTTGTCAATTGATGGGATAAGATTTATGCCAAATTCTGGAATAACTTTAAAGGAAGGGGTTTTTAATGATTCTGCACAGAATTACATTATCTTAGAAGGAGTTTTTGAGAATAATGGAGTAGAGCAACATTATGATTTGACCCAGGCTATGGTCAGAATTTATACTAGTTGTGCTGATTCTTATAAGCATTTTGTTACTTATTGCTGTAGCCTTTATACTAAAAGGGATTTAGATTTTACTTTACGTTTAGAGCCAAATATGGGATATAATCAGTCGTTACTGCAATCTTTTAGTAAAAAATGTCGTGCTAATTTTGGAGATTTAAAATGCAAAATAGATAAAACAGTTTATAGTCAGATATATAATATTCAGGAAATATTTGGCAGAACTATAGTCATTTCAGATATTGATAAAGAAAGTGGTTATTTTAATTATGGGGATGCTATTTTAGCTAATGGTCAATTTTATAGTAAGATAATTAGTCATTCTGGAAATGTAATTATATTGGATCAATTAATTCCTGATAGTATGAAGTGTAATAAAACGGTTGATCTTACTATAGGTTGTGATAAAAACTTTATAACTTGTTGCAATAAATTCAACAATGCAGTAAATTTCAGAGGAGAGCCATTGATTCCTGATGATAATTTTATAAAAGTGATTTAGAGGAATTTAATTGTCTATTTAAAATATCTAAAACAACAATAAGAAAGAAGCCAGAGACAGATTTGTCTGAGTATTTTGTTAAAATAGAAAAATATATTAATTCAACATTTCAAGAAATAAAAAAAGAATATGAAAGAGAGTAAAAGCTTCTTTGCTAGTAATAATAGATTGAATAAAGGATATTCAAAAATTAACAATAATCCTAGAGAAAAAGATAATAGCTTCTATCGTAAGAAGTTTGAGCATGTTATGCCGCCTATAGATTTAATGGAAGAATATGAAAATCTTCATCCAGGCACCTTGGCAAAATTAATTGTTATGGCAGAGAAAGAACAAACGCATAGACAGCAAATGGATATTAAAAGTATTGAGGTTTATGAAAACATAACAAAAAAAGGGAGAGTTAGTGCGGTTATATTTATGATAATGGTCTGTATTACTACGCTAATTTTAGCAATGTTCGGGCATTTTATGATAGCTAGTATTTTTACTGTTTCAGTATTTTTAGTTATAGGAGCTGGATTATTCATATCTTCTACTAAATTTACCAGGCAGAAAGATTATCATAGAAGATGACAATAGCTACCCTGAAAAATTGTGGTTTCCGTACTCCTCGCAATGACTATAAGCCTATAACTCGTCATTGCGAGCGAACGTATGTGAGCGTGGCAATCCATTGCTAATTACTTTCTTGGATTGTTTCGTCGACCTAAGGGCTTCCTCGCAATGATGCTTATGCACAATGACGAGATATACATGATCTGTAAATGTCATGAGTAAGGTGGTAAAATTAAATATTGAGTAAAATTTATGGGTAATATAGAAGAAATGCTGGAAAGGCAAAAAACTCCTTTTGAGTATTTGGTATTTAGTGGGGGAGGAGCCAAGGGGGCAATATATTCCGGTGTTTATTCAGCCTTGGCAGAATCTGGAGCAGTTGGAATGGTTAAGGCGGTTGCAGGCTCATCTGCTGGGGCGATAAGTGCGGCGATGGTTGCCTGTGGTATCCCCCCTGAAGAATTTGAGAAAATTTCAAAAGAGACTAACCTTAAAGGTTTACTTGGTACGCAAGGATTTTCAGCTGGTCCGGTGCAGATTGGCAAGGATGGTACCCCATTATATGGTCTTTTAGATAAAACAATCAGAACAGGGGTATTTAATTTTTTGAAGGGCAAGAACTTTGGGGAGCTTTGTCAGTCAGGTCGTGATAGGATTGTACAACAGCAAGAAAAGTTAGAGCAAAAAAAGCAAGAGCTTTTAAACTCGATTGAACAATTAAAACAACAACATGGTGATAATAGTCAACAGATTAGTGATATAAATGAGAATATTCAAGGATTGGATTTTCAAAAACAACAGCTAAATAAGCAATTTGATAAAATTCAAACTATCATAGACTCTAATGGTAAAGAGTTCAGTGAATTAATGGAAAAATGCCAAGCTGGTGGGAAAATCCTTTTTAAGGATTTAGCTCTTTTAAGACTTGTTGACTCAGAGCAATTTAAAGATTTATTAATTACTGCAGTAAGGCGAGATAATGGTACGTTGCAAATTTTTAGTGCGGAAAATAGCCCTGATGTTGAAATTGCTTTAGCTTGCCGTGCCTCTGCTTCAATTCCTATAGTTTTCCAACCGGCAACAATTGATGGGGTTGAATATGTTGATGGGGGATATAGGGACAATGTACCTATTGGATATTTTCCTGAAAATGAGAGTAAAGTGGATTCTTCTGAAGAATTAGAGGATTCTGCCGAAGAATTAGATGGTTTTGATAATGTTGCTCTAGCAAAAAAACAGGGTAGGGTACTGGCTCTTGCTTTTGGTAGTGGTATGGATGCTTCAACAAATGTGGCAATATATAGTGCCAAGCCTTTTGACAGTCCAAGTGCTCTAATAAAATTTTTAATGGATGTAGTATATAAAACTCTGGCTCAAGTTGGTGGACATTTTAAATATACGGAAACTGATAAAGCTACTCTTACTAATTTACGTGAGAATGCATTAAACACGGTGACATTAGATACTCAAGGTATATCCACTCTTGATTTTGATGATGCTCAGAAATATGCAGGTTACTTGCATATTAAAGGACGTTTTCAGACGTTGGAATATTTAGATAATTACGAGTTAGGTAAGGGGGTAGATAAAAACTTTGAACAGCAAAAATTCCTTCTAAGCGTCTATGAGGTTTATGATAATGACAATTTGAATAAAACATTTGCTCATAAAATGTTAGACCATATAATTCCGGCAAAGCCAACTGAGAAAAGTTGGCAAGATCGTGATGCTACTCTAAGTCATCAAGCAAAAGCTGAGGCACTTTTATCTTTTTGTACTTCAGAACGTTGGGAAGGAAAAGATAATAAGAGTCCCTTAAAAGATTATGTTATACTTGCAGCAACTAACCGCAATAAAGAAGTTAGAAATGATACCAAGGCATTAGAATCGCTGATTAACACTTTAAACTCTCCAACAACATCAAGTAAAATTAAAGAAGATTTTATACAATTACTATCTATTGATAAAAAACAAGATAAAAGATTGAATACAGAAAAAAGTCCAGCAAAGAATATTGCGGAGTTTAAATTTACGAAAGAAGATTTTAGTGGTTTTTTAAGCAAAAATAAAAGTGAAGCTTTTCGTATTAGTAGTCAAGGGAAAGGAGTAGGGCGGACTAAAGGTGGATGCTAAATATATAATTACTTATATATAGGCGTTGTTCTATTGCTCCTACTACCCAATTCTCCTGAATTGACTATAACAAATCTGTGGGGTATTTGTGAATAATCTTATTTGTAACCGTACCAACAATTCTTGGAGTACTAATGATTTAATTCACTCGGAACTTATTGTATCGAGAGATTTAGTATATAATCCATGTCAGTTTAGATGCTCTGAACCAGTAATAGAAAAGGAAAGTGCTGAATATGGAGCCTACATATTCAAACTAAATTCTATGAATGTTAGATTTCGTGTTGCTAAGATTACTCCTACAAAAATTGGTCAATTTGTAACACTATGGAAGAGAATGGGGAATGGACCAATTCAGCCATATGATACTGCAGATTCAATTGATCTTTTTATTGTGACAACACGTAAAGGAGATAATTTTGGTCAATTTATATTTCCACAATCTGTTTTGTATAAATATGATATAGTTTCGCACAATAACCAAGGTGGTAAGAGAGCGATAAGGGTATACCCACCTTGGGATATTGTTATAAACAAGCAGGCTAAAAAAACTCAAGCATGGCAATTAGAATATTTTTTAGAGATTCCAGGAAATAAACCAATTAACTACGAGAGAGTACAAATGCTTTATAATCATGTTAAATAGTTATTACTAATTTTGGATTGCATCAATACCACTAAAGTGCCTCCTTGCTAATAGACGCCTTTGTGCTTTAACTTTTTTCTGTGACCGCTCACATTCTAGGCTCTTATATCACATTTTCAAGATATAAGAGCCTAGTACTACAGTTGTAGTTTAGATGTGGGCATTCACAATTTTTTTGCTATTTTTTTGTGATGAATAAAAAACCTTATCACCAAGCGTCATTGCGAGGAGACCGTAAGGTCAACGAAGCAATCCATTTCTAATCACTTTCCTGGATTGCTTCGTCGGTCTGGCAACCTCCTCGCAATGACATCTTATACTTTAACCTTTTTTCCGTGAACACTCACATTAAATCTACAACTGTAGTACTAACCCAATAAAAGAGTCAAGCATTTATTGTTATACAAGCTAGCATAAGTCCTAAAATTCATATATAATGCCTGCTTAGGAGGCTGTCTGATACCAGTTCTCGAAATTAATTAGTTATCGCAGGCAGCCTCCTAGAACAACAAAATTCCCAGTGAAGAGATTTTTATGATACTGTGTTTTGGTTTAGATTCTTGTTTGCACGATGATGATATAATCAATTCAAGAGAATTGGGTAGCAGAAGAGATAGAGCGAAACCTATATGTAATAGGCGAGCGACGAGTAACGATGTTACCAATTTCTCATCAATTGACTATATTAAAGAGCATGAGAGTGATAATGACAATCCATCAATTTTGCAGACTGCTAAGAATTTAGATGTTTATCGATATAAAATTACCATTGAATATTTGGGTACGGTTTTTGTTGGCTGGCAGAAGCAGAGTGGTGATATATCTATTCAACAAACATTGGAAGACGGGATATATAAGTTTACTGGTGAAATAGTAGTGGTTCACGGAGCTGGCAGAACTGATTCAGGGGTTCATGCTTTAGGGCAAGTAGCCCACTTTGATTTAGTGAAATATATGTGTCCTTATAAAGTTATGCAGGCTATCAACTATTTTGTGAGATCTTACAATATAGCGGTAGTTGATTGTGTTCTAGTAGCCAAAGATTTTCATGCAAGATTTTCTGCTTTAGAACGTCATTATGTCTATAGAATTATCAATAGACCTAGCCAAGTTATAATAGATTTAAATCGTGCTTGGTGGATAAAACAACCTCTTGACGTTGAAGCAATGAGACGCGGGGCTTCCTACCTCATAGGACATCATGATTTTAGCTCATTTAGAGGTAAATTTTGCCAAGCAAAGTCACCTATAAAAACCTTATCCAAATTAATTATTACCCAAAAAAATGAAGAAATAAAAATATATTTTTCTGCTCGATCTTTTTTACATAATATGGTTCGAAATATTGTTGGTAGTTTAGTATTAGTTGGACGTAATATATGGCAAGAAGATGATATCCAAAAAGTGTTGGATGCCAAGAAAAGAGAAGCAGCAGGAGCAAAGGCTCCGGCATGTGGGCTGTATTTCCTTAGAGTTGACTATTAACTTATAAGTATGCACCCTAAGCATCATTGCGAGAGTACGTAGTGATCGTGGCAATCCATTATTCTTAGATTGCTTCTTGGCTTACGCCTTCTCGCAATGACATCTTGTACTTTAACTTTTTTTCCGTGAGACCCTTAATATTATTGGGTCTTTACTTCTACTTGTACAACTTTCTGAATGTTGTTATCGAAATATAAGAATAAATCAAATTTATCACCAACTTTTAGTATGGTCTTTAAATCCAAAAGCATAATATGCATACCACCTGGTTGTAAAATAGCACTAGTTTTAGTTGGGATAACTAGCTTATCAAGTTTTACCATTTTGCTAACACCTTTTTCATCAACAAAACTTCTATGTAATTCAACCCTGTTAGCGACATCGGAAGAAACATTTACTAAATTATAATCTGTATTAGAATTATTAACAATTTCAAGATATATTGCAGAATTATTACGTTTGCCAGCGTTAGTTGACATTGAAGGTCTTGCCCAAGCGTTTTGTGTGTCAATGGAAGCAGCTAATATCGCCGTATTATCCGGATTATTACTATTTGGAGCGTCAGCAAAGCAGACTGACAGGCTAAAACATAGGATGGCAGCAATGATGGTTATTATATTCTTAAATATCATATTGTCCTCATAAATTAAGTTACTCGTGTCATTCATTATAGTATACACTATGGTTATACATACACTAAGTATATTTAGTATATAATTCTAATTTTGGTTTATTTTAATAAATCTTTGTTTAACAGCATCCCAATTATAGTGGACATTTACTGTTTTAATTTCTGTAACTGTAATATCTCCATTAGATAACTGTGCAACATCAAAGCCTTTTTGGATAGATTCAGTAATCAGAGTAGTTGATTGACAAATATATCTAACATTAAAAAAAGGATTATTATTATCAATATCTAATGAATTGGTAGCTTTCTTAGTTAAGCTATTCAAAATAGGTATGTTTTTTTCTTTCATTCTAGATAACTTTAGATATTTTGTACGATTTTATAACAGTTTTGTGATAAGGTAGCAAGGTTTGTTTATTAAGTTAATTTAGTCTAATTAGTTTTTTTGTAATAGGGTGTGTACTGTGCTAGAAAGTTTTGATTTTTCAAACTCGTCAATAAGGCTATTTTTCTATTTCTTAAAGAAAAGAAAAATTAAACTAATCGTTTTAGGTTTGTTATGCATAATGTTGGGAATGATACCTGCTATTGATAGTGTATTGCTTCAAAAAATTATAAATTTGCTAGAGTCTTTCTCTGATGAAGAAGCTAAATATCTACCTTCCTCTATGATGTCTTGGGCAATAATATATGCAGTTTGGTGGATGGGTGTAAATGTTATATGGCGGGTTTATGATTATGTTTATCTAAAAACAATACCCTATATCAAAGGACAGATACTAGATGAGATGTATAATTATACTCAGTATCATAACCATAAATTCTTTCAAGAAAACCTTGCTGGTCATATTACCAATCGTATTACTGAAGCTTCTAGGTCTTTCGAAATGGTTCTATCGTTATTTGGTGAAAAAATTATATATAAACTAGCTATAATTGTTTTTTCTCTAGTAGCTATGTATTCGGTTCATCAAATATTTTCCACTATATTCCTGATATTTATTTGTGTTTTTATAGGAATTACTGTTATCTGCTCAAGTACAGTAAATAAATATTCAGTAAATTATGCCCGAAGTAAATCAATAGTTGCCGGTAAGATTGTTGACTTGATAGCCAATATTAGTGCAGTAAGGATGTTTACTTCTCATAAATTTGAACGTCAAAATCTAGAAGCAAGAATAGATAATGCGATAGTCAATGAACAAATTATGCAGTTTTTCATGTGGAAGCTACGTAACGTACTAGGAATAATCTGTGCTATAATGATTTTTATCATGATTTATTATTTGGCACAGCTTCGTAGTCAAATGCAAATAACTATAGGAGATTGTGTCTTGATACTTACTCTGTGTATGGCTGTTACTACTGAAATTTGGGATTTAACGCAGGAAATAGGGGATATGTTTGAAGAGTTTGGTTCTTTTAATCAAACTCTATCATTGATGAAGCCTCATATTATAAAAGATATTGAGAATGCCCATCTTTTAAAGGTTACAGAAGGTGAGATAGAATTTAAAAATGTTAGTTTTAAATATTATCATAATAATAATTTATTCGAGAATAAATCCATTACACTTTTGAAGCAACAGAAGGTAGGGTTAGTAGGATTTTCTGGCTCAGGAAAAACAACTTTTATCAATCTTATTACACGATTGCATGATATAGACCAAGGAGAAATTTTAATTGATGGGCAAAATATTAGATATGTAACTCAAGACTCTTTGCGAGATAATATTAGCATAATACCACAAGAACCAATCCTATTTCATAGGACAATTATCGATAATATTAGATATGGAAAAAAAGATGCTAGCTTAGAAGAAGTAATAGAGGCGGCAAAAGCAGCTCATATACATCAAATTATTACCACTATGCCAGAAGGGTATCAGAGCTTATGTGGTGAGAGGGGTAATAATTTATCAGGTGGTCAGAGACAGAGGATAGTAATCGCCCGGGCAATATTAAAGAATGCTCCAATATTAATCCTTGATGAAGCAACAAGCAGTTTAGATAGTGAGACTGAGAGCTTAATACAAGATTCTCTATCTTACTTAATGCAAAATAAAACTGTATTAGTTATAGCCCATAGATTATCAACTTTGTTAAATATGGATAGAATCTTGGTTTTTGATGCAGGTAGTATAGTTGAAGATGGAACACATGAGGAATTATTAAAAAACAGTAAATTGTACAAAAAATTATGGAAATCACAAGTAAAAGGTCTAATAATCTAAAATTCTAGTAATTTTTAAATTATTAGTTGAGTTATTTTGGATTTGGTATTGTAATAGGTTATAATTTTGTGTATCATAATAAATGTTTTTAATCATTATTAATTGGAGAATTTTAATGCAAGTGTTCGTTGGAAAAGCTGCTCCGGATTTTACAGCTAAAGCTATTATGCCTGATAATAGCATAGAATCTGAATTTAATCTTAGAAATTATGCTAAAAATCATAAAGTGGTATTGTTTTTTTACCCGCTTGATTTTACTTTTGTTTGTCCATCAGAAATTATAGCTTTTAATAATAGGTTAGGAGAATTTACTGAGAGAAATACAAAATTAGTAGCAATAAGCGTTGACTCGCATTTTTCTCATTTAGCTTGGAAAAATACCCCTTACAATAAAGGTGGGGTTGGTAATATCCAGATTCCTATGGTGTCAGATATTAAAAAGAGTGCGTCACATAGTTATAATGTACTACATGATGAAGGAATATCGCTGCGTGGTACTTTTGTTATTGATGAAACATTTATAGTACGGCATTTACTAGTTAATGATTTGCCAATTGGTAGAAATATTGATGAAGTAATAAGAGTGATCGATGCTATAGACTATAATACCAAACATGGCGAAGTATGTCCAGCTGGCTGGCATAAAGGTGATGAAGGTATTACTCCCTCACATAAAGGAGTGGCACATTACTTAGCTTCTAATGCAGAAAAGTTATAGCTGTAGTCAATCTGAACTAGTGCCGAATAAGCACCCATCGTGCTGTCATTGTGCATAAGTGTCAGTTGACGCCTATGTGTCATTGCGAGAAGGCGTAAGCCTTCGAAGCAATCCACTCTTTTATGGATTGCCACACCACCTAAGGTGGCTCGCAATGACGCATAGGTGTCAGTTATTGAAAAACTGTCATTGCGAGGAGACCGTAAGGTCGACGAAGCAATCCAGAAAAGTGATTAAAAATGGATTGCCACACCACCTACGGTGGCTCGCAATGACGCATAGGTGTCAGTTATTGAAAAACCGTCATTGCGAGGAGACCGTAAGGTCGACGAAGCAATCCATTTTAATCGCTTTTTTGGATTGCTTCGTTGCCACTAAAGTGGCTCCTCGCAATGACGCTTATGTGCAATGACGCTGATGCTAAATACTAACCGGATTTATAACGTTGCCAATTAAAGTTAATTCACTAATATATAGTCAATTGATGCTGAAGGAGCTATTTTTGGATACTAAACCAGTATCTTACACAAAAGAAACTATTGACATCCTAAGATTGATTAGGAGTGAAAATGTTGGCTCAAGAACTTTTTGGAGCTTAATAAAGCTATTTGGTAATAGTAGTGCTGCAATTGACAAAATACAAGAATTTTCTCTGAGGGGTGGGCGTTCTAAGCCCGTAAGGGTATTTTCTCAGAGCGATGCAAGTAAAGAACTTGAATTGTTGCAAAAGCATAATGCTCAGATTATTACCTATAAATCTCCAGGATATTCAAGGTTATTGTTAGAGATTTTTGATTGCCCGCCAATATTAAGTTATAAGGGCAATATTGGGTTATTAGCACACGAAAGATGTTTAGCAATTGTTGGAGCAAGAAATGCTTCAGTAAATGGTCGTGCCTTTGCTGCTAAAATTGCTAAGGAATTGACTGATGCAAATTATATAGTGGTTTCTGGACTTGCCAGAGGTGTTGATACAGCAGTGCATCAAGTAAATACCTCTAAAACAATAGGAGTTATAGCTGGAGGAATTGATTATGTTTATCCCCCAGAGAATGTTAGATTATTTGAGCAAATCCAACAAAATGGCTTGATAATTGCTGAATTACCAGTAGGTTCAAAACCACTTGGGCAACATTTTCCACAGCGTAATCGATTAATTTCTGGTATATCTCTTGGAACAGTAGTAATTGAGGCAAGTCTAAAATCTGGATCGTTAATAACAGCCCGGTTTGCTTTAGAACAGAATAGAGAAGTATTTGCCGTACCAGGATTTCCTCTGGATCCTAGGTGTCAGGGTACTAATAAACTTATCAAGGAAGGAGCTCATATGGTAGAATCTACTGAGGATATAGTGGCTAATTTACCACCTTTTACCAAAATTATCAGTAAATCTAAGGATGTAGCAAATGATTCAACTGAAAATAATCAGTTTAGAACATTAGATATCAAATATGATAATGTAATTACCAATGATATGCGTATGAGGGTTAAGGAGCTTTTATCTTCAACTCCTATAGATTTTGATTGTTTACATCAAACACAGCTACCTTTGCCGGCTATATATATGATAATATTAGAGCTAGAATTGGCTGGAAAAATAACCAGATATCCTGGCAACAAGATATCTTTAATTTATAAATAAATATGAAATTAGTAATAGTAGAATCGCCGGCAAAGGCGAAAACGATAAATAAGTATCTGGATAGTGATTTTAAGGTTATTGCTTCGTTTGGACATATTAGAGATTTACCATCTAAAAATGGTTCAGTTCTGCCAAATGAAGATTTTTCTATGAAATATGTTATATCAGATAAAGCAGAAAAATATGTTGAAGCAATAACTAAGGATGCTGCCAAAGCTGAAATGGTTTATCTAGCAACAGATCGAGACCGAGAGGGAGAAGCAATTGCCTGGCATGTTGCAGAAATAATAAAAGAAAAAAACTTGATTAAATCTAATGATTTCTTTAAGAGAGTAGCATTTGATGAGATTACCAAAAAAGCTATTTTACATGCAATGGACAACCCAAGAAATATTGATATTGATTTGGTTAATGCTCAACAAGCAAGGAGAGCATTGGATTATTTGGTAGGATTTACTTTATCACCGATATTATGGCGTAAATTGCCGGGATGTAGATCAGCAGGTAGAGTTCAGTCTGTAGCACTCCGACTTATTTGTGAGCGAGAAGATGAAATTGAACGTTTTAAATCGCAAGAATATTGGGATATTACCCTTAATGTTCTGAATAGTAATAACGAGCCGTTTTTAGCGAGATTAACTCATGTCAATGGTAATAAATTAGAGAAATTCTCAATTATTAATGAATCGGCAGCTAATGATCTAGTCAAAGAAATAAAATCAAAGAATTTTCACATTGCATCTTTAGAAAAAAAGCAGCAAAAACGTCAGCCTCAACCGCCTTTCATTACTTCTTCGTTACAGCAAGAAGCAGCTCGAAAATTAGGGTTTACTGCTAAAAAAACTATGCAAATTGCCCAAAAACTTTACGAAGGCATGGATATAGGTAATGAAACGATAGGTTTGATTACCTATATGAGAACTGATGGTACTACCCTTGCTAGTGAGGCTGTTGAACAAATACGTCAGTTGATACATAAGAATTTTGGTGATAAATATCTACCAGCTAGCCAGCGAGTTTATAAATCTAGAGCCAAAAATGCTCAAGAAGCTCATGAAGCTATTAGACCAACCAATGTTACTCTATTACCAGAAAAATTAAAGGATACACTAGATAAAGATTATTATAGGCTTTATGACTTGATTTGGAAAAGGACGATAGCCTGCCAAATGGAAAATGTTATTATTGATTTGGTGGTCGCTCAGCTTGATACAGCAAATAAAGAATTCACCGCCAGGGCAACTGGTTCAATTATTGCCTTTGATGGTTTTTACAAAATTTATCGTGAGGGTCTAGATGATGAAACGGAAGAAGAAAATAGGCTGCTACCATTACTACAAGAAGGAGAAAAATTAACTACAACTTCAGTGAATCCAGCACAGCATTTCACCGAACCACCACCAAGATATTCTGAAGCCAGTCTCGTCAAGAAGCTTGAAGAACTTGGAATTGGTCGTCCTTCTACTTATGCTTCTATTATATCAGTATTGCAAGATAGGAACTATGTGGTTGTTGAAAAAAAACGTTTCTTTCCAGAGGAATTAGGGCGTTTAGTGACAACATTTCTGACAGGGTTTTTCAAAAAATATGTTGAATATGATTTTACAGCTGATCTGGAGAATGATTTAGATGAAGTGGCAGAAGGTAAAATAGAATGGAAAAATTTACTAAAAAAATTCTGGGATGGGTTTAATAATAACGTAGAAATAGTTAGTGATAAGAAAGTATCTGATATAATCCTTTATGTTGAACAAGCATTAGATTATCACCTATTTGGAGAAAAATCAGAAAGTAACAATTCGAAAAATTGCCCATCCTGTTCTACAGGGCAATTAGGGTTAAAGCTTGGTAAGTTTGGAGCATTTTTAGCTTGCAGTAACTATCCTGAATGTACTTTCAAAAAACAAATTACTTCGAAGAATAGTGATATTGTTGATATGGCTGAAGAGAACAAATTATTAGGAGTAGATAAAGAGGGTCATGATGTTTTATTAAAGAAAGGTCCATATGGTTTTTATGTACAGACTAGCAAACCAGTTGCCAAGGGTGAAAAACCAAAGCGTGTGTCATTACCACCGTCAGTAGCACAAAATGACGTGACTCTTAGTTTGGCTCTAAGGCTTCTTGAGTTACCGGTTAAGTTATGCCTGCACCCTGAATCTCATCAAGAGATTATACTGGGTATAGGTAGATATGGTCCGTATCTTAAATATCTTGATCGGTTTATTTCAATACCTAAAAGATACGATCCTTTTACCATCACATTAGAAACTGCTGTGGAAATAATTGAGGCTAGTAATAATAGGCTGAAGAATAAACCGGAGAAAGATACTGATAAGCCAGGAGTAGTGGTAACAACAATTCCTAAAAAGAATATTAGGACAAGGACTGGTGCTGCAAAAAAAGTAACAAAAAAGAAAAAAGCAAAATAAGCAATTAGAAAATTATGAGAAAAGTTATCACAAGATTTGCTCCCTCACCAACTGGTATGTTGCATATAGGTAATACTAGGACAGCTCTGATAAATTGGTTATATGCTAGAAAGCATAATGGCATATTTATTTTAAGGTTTGATGATACTGATCTTGAACGTAGCAAACAACAATATAAACATGCCATTGAAGAGGATTTTAAATTTTTAGGACTTAACTGGGATCAAACTTTTTGCCAATCTGATAGATTTGATAAGTATGAAGCAGTAAAAGCATTATTATTACAAAAAAATAAATTATATCCTTGTTTTGAGACCCAGGAAGAGCTGGAATTAAAGCGTAAGTTACAACTATCTAGAGGGCTTCCTCCGATATATGATCGTGCGGCTTTGAACCTTACTGAACAACAAATAAATGACTATATTAGTCAAGGAAGAAAACCGCATTATCGATTCTTGGTATCGCATACTCCAATTATTTGGCAAGATATGATTAAGGGTGAAGTTAAATATGAAGGCAAGAATATTGGTGATCCGATAGTTATCAGAGAAGATAATAGTATGACTTATATGCTTTGTTCGGTTGTTGATGATATTGATTATGGCATTACCGATATTGTTCGGGGCGAGGATCACGTAACTAACACTGCCATTCATGTGCAAATGTTTGAAACTCTAGAGGCAAAGGTACCAAATTTTGCTCATCTTAGTCTAGTTATCAGTCGGGATGAAAAAATATCTAAAAGAACAGGGGGATTTGAGATTGCTGCTCTAAGGGATAAAATTGGATTAGAACCAATGGCAATTAATAGTTTCTTTAGTTTGCTTGGCTCATCATCGCCTATTATACCATTTAAAAATTTAGCTGGGCTAATAGAAGAGTTTGACATTAATAATTTTTCTAAAAGTCCAACAACTTATTTACCAGAAGAGCTAGAGCGTTTAAATCATAAATTACTAATTAGCTTGAGTTTTGATGAAGTAAAAGATCGCTTAAAAGAGATTAAAGCTGAACAAATAAATGAGCAATTCTGGTTGGCAGTTAGAGGTAATTTACAAAAATTATATGAAATAAAAGATTGGTGGAATATTTGTTATTCCCCCTCTAAAGTTGAAGGATTAGATAAAGAGTTTTTAAAACAAGCAGCTACCTTATTAATAGACGAACCAATAACCATCGATAGTTGGAGCATATGGACTAAAAGAATTATGGAAATAACTGGTAAAAAAGGTAAAGAAGTATTCCTACCTTTAAGACTTGCTATAACGGGAATGACATCTGGACCAGAAATGTCAGTAATATTACCTCTGCTCAGCAAAGATGAAATTATAAAAAGATTAACAAGTTGATTTTTCGGGTTGTTGAATGAATATAAATCTGATCGCCAAACGTCATTGCAAGAAAGCGTTAGCCGACGAAGCAATCTCTACTCTTTTATGGATTGCCACGCCACCTACGGTGGCTCGCAATGATATCAATTATTTTCTGCAATTTTTAAATTGCCATGAAGGTTATTTGCAAGGCGAGTCACTAAATAGACCAAGAAGCTTTTTGGCAAATTTCATTTGTTAAAGATGGTGGCCAGAGCAGGAATCGAACCAGCGACACAAGGATCTTCAATCCTTTGCTCTACCAACTGAGCTATCTGGCCGTTTTTTACTAAAGGTCTATAGTCAATTGATGAGAAGTTGGTGACGTCATCGCTCAATGCTTGCCTATTACTTATAGGCTCCATCGTTCCTAACCCCAAATATCTCCTGAATTGACTACAAAGGTATAGCGTTTGCAAAGAGGTAAAGAGACCAAAACTTGTTTTAAAGCATGATCTCTACCCTTAGCACATCTTTGAATATAATACTAGGCTATTTTTTAGTCTCATCTGTTACTTGTGACTGTGGTAACATTATTTTGACATCAGCTTTACTCTCAAGATCAGCGACATACTTTAATATAGCATCCCTACTAAGCCTATTGGTTATATTAGCGGTAGCTTCCTCTTTAGAAGGTATCTGTGCAGGTCTTTTGTCAAGAACCATAATAATATGCCAACCAAACTGAGTTTTAACCGGAGAAGAGATTTCATTTACTTTCATTGATAATGCTTTATTTTCAAATTCAGGTACTAATTGTCCAGAAGTAATATAGCCTATTTCTCCGCCATTTTCTTTAGAACCTTCATCTTTTGACAAATCTTTAGCAAGCTTAGCAAATTTTTCTCCTTTATTAAGCCTATTTTTTATATTTACTGCTTCTTTTTCAGTTGCAAGCAAAATATGGCTTACTTTTACTTCTTCTTTTCCTTTTAAGCTAGCAACTAGCTTATCATATTCAGCATTAATCATCTTCTCATCAACATGAGATTTTACATAACGCTCCATCAATTCTTGCTGAATCATTTGATTTTTCGCTATATTCAATTTAGCTTGAAATTCTTTTGAAGATTCAATATTAGAATTTTTAGCTTCTTGCTCAAGCAATTTTGTATCGATATAACCATGAACTAACATTTTCTGTATATTTGCATTAAGATCAGAAAATTTCTTACCTTTAGCACTTGGTTGGTTATCTAAAGAAGACTGGAATTGCTGCATAATCTGCGATTCTTTTACTTCGCCACCTTTATAAGTAGCAACAACTTTATCTTCGTTAGCGAAAGCACTGCTCGCAAGTAAGCTAGCAGATAAAAAAGCTATAGATATTCTTTTCATTTGTTATCCATTTATATTTATTATTATGGCTAGATTTTATAATGATAACCACCTGACGTCAATAGCTATTTACAATTTGTTTGATAAATATTATAAAATACCCTATTTTATAAGGTTATTTACAGAATTTAGGATATAAATGTTTTCTTTACTTAAAAAATTATTCGGCACAGCAAACGATAGAAATATCAAAAAACTATTTTTAGAAATTGAAAAGATTAATTTGCTTGAACCATCGATACAAAAGCTTTCTGATGATCAATTGAGAAATAAAACAGAGCAATTTAGGCAAAGATTAAAAGATGGGGAGTCATTAGATGACCTAACCTATGAAGCTTTTGCTGTCGTACGAGAAGCTGCAAGAAGAGTCTATGGAATGAGGCATTTTGATGTTCAGCTAATTGGTGGATTGATATTGCATCGTGGGATGATTACTGAAATGCGTACAGGGGAAGGAAAAACTTTAGTTGCCACATTACCGGCATATTTGAATGCTCTTACTGGTGAAGGAGTACATGTTGTTACGGTAAATGATTATTTAGCAAAACGTGATGCTGAGTGGATGGGGAAGATATATAATTTCTTAGGATTATCTGTTGGGTGTATCGTTGCTAATATCAGTGACAAAGACAGACATGATGCCTATAGAGCAGATATTACTCATACAACTAATAACGAGCTTGGCTTTGATTTTCTCAGAGATAACATGAAATATAGCGAAGACTCTAAGGTACTTCGTCCCTTTAAATTCGCTATTATTGATGAAGTTGACTCAATTTTAATTGATGAAGCAAGAACTCCACTAATTATATCGGGTCCAGTAGATGATCGCTCGGATTTATATACTAAGATTGATAAATTGGTTTGTCAGTTTAAAGATGAAGATTACGAAAAAGATGAGAAATTACGAACCGTTAATCTTACTGAGGATGGTATAACTCATGTAGAATCAATGCTTGTGACCAATAATCTTATTGAACAAGGTTCAAGTCTTTATGATTTTGAGAATTTAAGTTTGGTTCATTATGTCAATCAATCATTGAGAGCCCATATTCTCTTCAATCGTGATGTTGATTATTTGGTGCGTGATGGCAAAGTGATGATTATTGATGAATTTACTGGGCGGGTGATGGAAGGTAGACGTTATTCTGAAGGGTTACACCAATCACTAGAGGCAAAAGAACATGTGCCAATTCAAAACGAAAATCAAACTTTGGCTTCTATTACTTTTCAAAACTATTTTAGGAATTATCCCAAATTATCAGGCATGACTGGTACGGCAATGACCGAAGCTACAGAGTTAAAGGACATATATAATCTTGATGTACTAGCTGTTCCTACTCATAATCCAATCACTAGGATTGATTATGATGACGAAATTTACGGCAATAAACACGATAAATATCAAGCTATTATAAAATTAATACAAGAGTGTTATGATCGCGGTCAACCTGTTTTGGTTGGAACGGTTAGTATAGAGAAGTCTGAAGAAATTTCTAAGTTACTTACCATAAATAAAATAACCCATAATGTTTTAAATGCAAAATTTCATCAACAGGAAGCGTTTATTATAGCTCAAGCTGGACGATTTAAAGCTGTGACTATTGCGACAAATATGGCAGGTCGTGGTACCGATATTATGCTTGGTGGTAATCCGGAAATGCTAATAGAGCAACTTTCTCTACAAAACCTACCTGAGAAACAGTATCAACTAGAAATGATCAAAATAAAGGAGCAAATATCTGAAGAGAAGCAGCGGGTAATAGAGGCTGGAGGGTTATTTGTTATAGGTACCGAAAGACACGAGAGTCGTAGAATAGATAACCAGTTGCGAGGAAGAGCCGGTAGACAAGGCGATCCAGGTAGTACAAAATTCTTCTTGTCTCTAGAAGACGACCTTATGCGTATTTTTGCTTCAGATCGTATTTCTGGAGTCCTAAGAACGTTAGGTTTAAAAGATGGTGAAGCAATCCATCACCCTATGATTAGCCGTTCACTTGAGAAGGCTCAGCAGAAGGTTGAAGGACATAATTACGAGATACGTAAAAATTTATTACGTTTTGACGATGTTATGAACGATCAACGTAAGATAGTTTACGAACAACGCACTGATATCATTGCATCAAACTCTGCCCATGATTTTTTAGCTAGCATGACAAAAGAACTAGTAGAAAAAGTGGTATTAACTTTCATTCCCCCCGGTTCTTATAGGGAAGACTGGGATGTAAATGCTTTAACAGGAGAGTTGCAACGTATTTTTGCTGTAAAACTAAATCAAGAATCTATAACCAAGGCTAATGTCACCGAAATAGAGGTGACATCTAATGTTGTGCAAATGGTAAATGACCTATACCAGGCAAAGAATGAAGCATATAGCGTTGACTTGATGAATGACGCAATTAAATATATTCTACTAACAACTTTAGACCAAGTATGGAAAGATCATTTACATAATTTAGATCATTTACGACAAGGTATATCACTAAGGGCTTATGCTCAGAAAGATCCACTTAACGAGTATAAAAGAGAAGCGTTCAATTTATTTGAACAAATGCTTGATAATTTGAAGGAGCTATTTATCCAGAAAGTTTGTCATCTTCATATGGATACTAGCCACATTAAAAAAGAATCAATGTCTTTAGCAAACAAAACACTGCAAAAGACCATGCGAGAAACTAGGGAAGACCCTGCTTTTAGTAAATATAATGCAGGGATTAGTATTGAAACTCAGCTTAAACCTATTAAAACTCAAGTCAATCCACAGGATAGAATACCATCAGATCAATCAAGTTGGGGAAAGGTGGCTAGAAATGAGATATGTCCTTGTGGTTCCGGTAAGAAATATAAATATTGTCATGGAAGTAATGAATAAACCTCTCCGACAAATTATTTCATTCCCGCTTTCCATTGTCATTCACGCGTAGGCGGGAATCTCTAGCCCCCACAACTGTTGAAAGTTAGAAGGTAAAGCGGGTTTTAGATAGGTTTTTTGTCATTGCGAGACCACGCAAGTAGGTCGTGGCAATCCATCTTTGGTTACTTTTATGGATTGCTTCGTCGACCTACGGTCTTTCTCGCTAATAGACGTTGACCACATACGACTTTTAAACTATTCGGTCTAAAACCGCTTCCTCTTCTAACTTTCAACAGTTGTGCGGCTTACACCTTCTCGCAATAACGATGTGTTGCAACAGTAATGTACTGAGTTAAGGAATAAAAAAAATAACCAATACCGCAAAAATAATGAAAACAGCTATTAGTGGAGCAAAAAAATCTGTTATATATAGATATAACCGAATTTGGAATAATTAGTTATTCTAATTCTTAAACAAAAAATAACTCATGCAAAATAAATCTATTATTACATTTTTTTGGCACCATATAAAACCATATAAATGGTTTTACTTGGTTATGCTACTTGTCCCTACTATAAGTAGTTTTTACCCGTCTGCCAATTATTATGCGATTAAATTATTTCTTGATACAATAGTAGCACAAGAGAATCTAACTTATAAGTTAGTTTTACTACCGATTATAATATTCACGTCTGCACAAGTGATTTTACCTTTGGTTTGGCGTATCAGTAACATAGCTGAATGGAAAGCGGCACCTTATGTTCGGCGTTCTATATTGCTTCAATCATATGACTATGTTCAGCATCATTCTTATCCGTTCTTCCAAGAAAATTTTACAGGAGCTATCAGCAGCAAAATCAAAGGCATTTTGGATGGATATGATAAATTCTGGGCGGAAATGCATTACGGATTGCTGCAAAAGTTTTTTAAATGTGTTGTAAATTTTTGTGCCCTTAGCCTTGTTAACACAAATCTTGGCATATTTGTACTAATATGGTGTAGTTTTTACATACCAATTATGTATAAACTCTCAACTAAATTAAACCAACTATCTTGCTTAGAATCCGAAAGCAAGCATTTTATAATTGGACAAGTTGCCGATAAAATTACTAATATTATTTCGCTTTTTTCTTTTGCTTCTAGGGCAAGAGAATTAAAGGCACTAGATAATAATATATTAAATGATTTTATTCCCAAACAGCTAAAAGTATACAAATATAACTTTAAGACTCAAATAGTAGGTGTGTGCTTCTATTTTGTTTTGTTTGGTTTTATTCTATTCTATATGCTGTATTTAAGAATACATGGCTTAATTTCTGTTGGAGATTTTGCTTTTGTTTTTGGTATTGTCTTGATTGTTGCAGACGATATCTGGAATGCAACAGTTTCATTGCAGGATTTTACTAGATCAATGGGTGATCTGAAAAGTGCGTTGTCAATAGTTACTATCAACCAGCAGGATTTGGATAAATTTAGTGCAAGTCCGCTAATAGTTGATAAAGCTATTATTGAATTTAAAAATATCAATTTTGGTTATAACAAAGAGCTGATCTTTAAAGATATGACTTTTTCTATTAGTCCTGGTGAAAAGGTAGGAATAGTCGGTCATTCTGGTAGCGGCAAATCAACACTTATTAATCTCTTGTTACGTTATTTTAAAGTGACCAATGGTCAAATTTTAATAGACGGACAAAATATTGACAATGTTACTCAGGATTCATTACGACAAAATATCGCGGTAATCCCTCAAGACACTTTGTTATTTCATCGAACGCTGATGGAAAATATCAGATATGGGAACCAAGAAGCAACTGAGGCGGAAGTAATTGAGGCAAGCAAAAAGGCACATATCCATGAATTTATTACAACATTGCCAGAAGAGTATAATACTTATGTTGGAGAGCGAGGTATCAAATTATCTGGTGGACAGCGGCAAAGGGTGGCAATAGCAAGAGCTATTCTAAAAGATGCACCTATTTTGATCTTAGATGAGGCAACTTCTGCACTTGATAGTCAAACCGAGCGTTTTATCCAAGATAGTCTTAACTTCCTAATTCAAGATAAAAGAAAGACTGTGCTTGCAATTGCCCACCGCTTATCTACTTTAAAACATATGGATAGGATAATTGTGCTAGATAAAGGGGTAATTATTGAAGAAGGCACACATACTACATTAATTCGTAATAAACATAGTCTATACAAAAAATTATGGAAGTTACAAGAAATTTAGGTTAGGATATAGTCAATTCAGGAAAATTGGGTAGAAGGAGCGATGGAGCAACGCATAAGTGTAAGTTTAAGAAAATAAATTGTAAGCCATCGTAGGTGGCGTGGCAATCCATTAATCACTTTTCTGGATTGCTTAGTCGACCTACAGTCTTCTTTACAATGACGCTGAAGAATTTTGTATACATCGCCTATGTTCTATTGTTTAATTTTATTATTTTGTGAATAATTATGTTTATTAAGGATTTTGAGAATAAAGGTTTTTTATATCAATGTACTGATTTAGAAAAACTAACAACAGTAATGAACAATAGTAAAATATCTGTTTATATTGGCTTTGATTGTACAGCTCAATCTTTACATGTTGGGAGTCTGATGCAAATTATGATTTTGCGTCTATTGCAACAATATGGTCATAAACCAATAGTAATCCTGGGAGGAGCGACTAGTAAAATTGGTGATCCTACTGGTAAAGATGAGGCAAGAAAATCTTTAACAAAAGAAGAAATTGCCAAAAATGCCGAAGGTATAAAAAAATCATTATCAAAATTTATTAAATTTGGTACTGGGAAAAATGATGCAATATTAATTGATAATTCAGAGTGGCTCGAATCGTTAAATTACTTAGATTTTCTTGGCAAATTTGGTAGTTTTTTTTCTGTGAATCGTATGTTATCTATGGATTCGGTGAAATTACGTTTGGAAAGAGAACAGCATATGAGTTTTTTAGAATTTAACTATATGTTACTACAAGCCTACGATTTTTATCATTTAAATAAAGTATATGGTTGTTCTTTACAAATAGGTGGTAGCGACCAATGGGGTAATATCATAATGGGCGTTGATTTTACCAGGAAACTAACTGGTAATGAAGTTTTTGGTATGACTACGCCATTATTAACAACTGCTTCTGGCAATAAAATGGGCAAGTCTGTTGGTGGGGCGGTGTGGTTAAATGAAGATATGTTAAGCCCATATGATTATTATCAATATTGGCGAAATTGTGAAGATCAGGATGTAGTTAAATTTGCTAAATTATATACTGAGCTAGAGGAAGGTAAAATGCAAGAATTTATCTTACTTGCTGGATCTGATATTAATGGTGCCAAGAAGCAATTAGCCTTTAATTTAACAAAACTTTGTCATGGTGAACAAGCAGCTATAACAGCCTTAGAAACAGCTACAAAGGTTTTTGAACAAGGAGAAATCGATATAAATTTACCAGCTATCTATATTGAACATAGCAGGTTAACTATAGGTATTCCGGCATATGAATTGCTTTATGAACTAAACCTTGTTGAGTCAAAATCTGAGGGGCGTAGGCTCATTAGAGGGGCTGGAGCTAAAATCAATAATCAACTAATCGAAGATGAAAATATGATGATTAATTTGACTTTTATGCAGGATAATCAAGTTATTAAAATCTCTGCGGGTAAGAAGAAACATGTGTTAATAAGGTTGAGGGAGTATGGTGGTTCCCTTTCTCTAGACAAAAATTTAGCAATTTAGAGATATAATTCCCATAAAATTAGTATTGTTACTATTATGAAGTGAAGGTAAGCATTTATAATATCCTGCAATAAATAAAGCTGTTCAAAAATCAAACATACATAAGGTGAGTCATTTGACTATATTACTGGTGCTAAACACTGCTCCTATTTCTTGGTCTCTTACTAAGTCAGTAACTTCAATCACCTTTGCTCCTATAAGTTTAGCTTGAATCTGTTTATTGCTAAGTTGAGGATCATTCTTTGTTATGGCGATTATCGACGGACAAGTATTTTGTACTAATTTATTATAGTCATCAAAACCTTTAAGTTGAGGTAACATAAGTACTTTATCAACAAAACTTAAGCTACTTAAAATTTCTGCACGTTGCAACTGATTATGGATGACTTCACGTTTCTTATAATTATTAATAGTTTCATCTGGTTCCAAAGCTACAATTAGATAGTTTCCTTGAGCTTTAGCATTACGTAAAAACTGTATATGACCATAATGCAATAAATCAAAACATCCTCCAACTAAAACTAGTTGATTATTTTTTGAACATTTATGCAATAATGTACCATTATAATAAATTATTTTTGTGTGATTATCTTCAACCATATTCAAATTCTCCAAATCTTTTTAAGTTTTTGAAGCATATTCTGAAATTAATTTTTAGCTCCTGTTCTAAAATGGCAACTAGCTCATCAGATGATTTTGATTGCCATCTATCAGCAGCGTAATAAAAATGGTAAGGACCACTAATTGGCGAAGATAGCCAAATTTCCTTAGCAGCTGAGTGTTTATTAATAACAAATATGCCTTGGTTGGTAGTTAAAGTTAAAATATCACCCTGGAAATCAATATCGATAAGGCAATCCTTATCTTCTGTTTCAATTATCTCTGCAATTAAAGATATAGTTTGTTCAGCTAATTTAGCAAATTCAGTATTATCCATGCTTAAGGTTCCTTCAAAGTTTTACGATAAGCCTTAACGTGCTTACTATGATCATTAAAATTATTAGAAAAATTATGCCCTCCCGCACCGTTACCAACAAAATATAATGAATCAATTTTAGCAGGATTTACTACAGATTCTAGAGATTTTATTCCAGGACAAGAAATAGCTCCAACTGGTAAATTAGCAATATAATATGTATTATAAGGCGATTGTATTGCAAAATCTTTTTTAGTTAATGGTCTTGTTAGTTTATCTTTCCCAAGTGTTACAGCATAAATTGTTGTTACATCTGATTGTAGTTTCATATGTTTTTTTAGGCGATTTAGAAATACAGCGGCAATTGAAGGTTTGTCGGAGTTTAAGCTAGCTTCCTTCTCCACAATGGATGCTAAGATTAATACATCAAGGCGAGTTTTTAATGGAGAATCAGGTGATAATTTTTCCATAATTTTGTCGAGCTGTAAAGACATTAATTTTCGCATTTTATCAATGATTTGCTCTTTTTGATCGCCATATGAAAAGAAATAGGTAGATGGCATTAAAAATCCTTCCGGAATTGTTCCTATAATCTCTCCCATTAATCGTTCTTCGCTATTAATTTTTTTTATTATTTCATGGACAAGCATACCTTCAGGTATAAGCATTTTATGAATAATTGATTTACCACTGGATAATATCCTTAGAGTTTGCATAGGAGAAATATTTTGAGTAAAAATATATTCCCCACTCTTTATAGAATGTTTTAATGAATATATTTTGGCAAGAAAGGCAAATAAAGCAGGATATTTAATGATGTTATGATCATTTAATGTCATAGAAATTTGATCAGTTGACAATCTAGGTTTGATTATTACCGTCTTGTTTTCTACAAGTTCCCCAGGGGCAAATAAGTAAAATATACAAAAATTGATTCCACTGACTAGTAGAATCAATGTAATAGTTACACAAATAAATTTTATTTTTAGTATTTTCTTAAACAAGATACACCTAATAAGAGTTAAACAGATTCTATAATTATATAGCCAATTCAGGAAAATTTGGAGCTAGGAGGCTGCCTACGATAACGTCCCCAATTTCTCATCAATTGACTATAGCACAAAATAAGCTAGCACTAATAGCATATGAAAAAATTTATTATTTTTTATGATTTTCCAATATATTCCCATATTCTGTACTTTTTATTTTTATAAGCTTATCATATTTTACTTTAAGTTCATTTAGGGAATAATTACCATCATAATATCCTTGGATATTAATAATTCTTTCTAAATAAAAGTTCAACTGCTCAACATCATTTTCTACAATATCATTATCAATTTTTAAATCTTTTGTAATATATGTTAATGCCTGATTTTTGACTGCTGAGCAGTATAATTTAAATTCTTGGATTTTTTTTATAATCATAGGAATATCTTCTGGCTTTGTTACTATCATTGCTACTAACATAACCACTAATATTTCTCCTATAGACATATTTTATACTAATTTTTTATGACGATATTTAGGATTAATAACATTTTCACCTGTTAAATTAATCATATAATCATGATAATCTTGGTAATTTCCTTCAAACCATGTAGCATTTCCATCTTTATCAAAAGCAATAATATGGGTTGCTATTCTATCTAAAAACCAACGATCATGGCTTATCACTAATACACATCCAGCAAAATCTAAAATAGCATCTTCTAAGGCTCGTAATGTGTCAACATCCAGATCATTCGATGGTTCATCAAGTAAGATAACATTAGCTCCTTCTTTTAATAATTTGGCTATGTGTACCCTATTACGTTCACCTCCAGAAAGTTGTCCTACTTTCTTTTGTTGATCGCCCCCTCTAAAATTAAAGGCTGCACAATAAGCACGACTTTTCATTGATCTAGAACCAAGTTGTAGCTCCTCAAGACCTGAAGAAATTTCATGCCACACAGTATTGTTATCATCTAAACTATCCCTTGATTGATCAACATAACCAAGTTTAACAGTCTGTCCCAATTTTATAGAGCCATGATCTGGGTTGGTTTTACCAGTGATAATATTAAATAAGGTAGATTTGCCGGCTCCATTTGGACCTATAATACCAACAATCGCCCCTGGAACCACCTTAAAACTAAAATCTGATAACAGTACCTTATCATCATATCTCTTTGCTATATGTTCTGCCTCTATGACTAAATCGCCTAGACGTGGACCATTAGGTATAATAATTTGTGCCACGCTTGATTTTTGTTCTTTTTGTTTGAGTAACAGATCTTGATAGGCAGTAATTCTAGCCTTGCTTTTTGATTGCCTTGCCTTTGGTGATTGGCGTATCCATTCAAGTTCTCGTTTTAATTGTTTATTCCTATCATCATCTTCTTTATCTTCATTTTCTAATTTTGCTTGCTTTTGTTCAAGCCAAGCACTGTAGTTAGAATGCCATGGAACACATCTACCTCGATCCACTTCTAATATCCAATCCGTTACATTATCAAGAAAATATCGATCATGGGTAATAACTACTACTGTGCCTTTATAATTTTTTAAGTAATTTTCTAGCCAAGAGACCGATTCAGCATCTAAGTGGTTTGTTGGTTCATCAAGTAATAACATATCAGGCTTTTCTAGCAAAAGTTTACATAATGCCACTCGCCTTTTCTCTCCACCTGAGATTTTTGTAACATCAGCATCTTTATCTGGACATCTTAATGCAAACATAGCAATCTCTATTTCTCGCTCTAAGCTCCAAGCATCACAACTATCTATTTTTTCCTGTAGATCAGCCTGTTTTGCTAGAAGTTCATTCATTTCATCATCGGACATTTCTTCAGCAAATTTATTGCTTATTTCATTAAATTCGTCAATTAAGGCTTTTTTATCATTTAAACTTTCCATAACATTATCGAAAACATTTAGAGTAGGATTAAGATATGGCTCTTGAGCTAAATAACCAACTTTAACCCCATTAGCCACAAAAGCCTCACCATCATATTCTTTATCAATAGCTGCCATGATTTTTAGAAGAGTAGATTTACCTGCTCCATTTGGACCAATAATACCAATTTTTGCCCCTGGTAAGAAGGACAAATAAGTTTCCTTTAAAATTTGTTTACCGTTGATGGTCTTACTTAAACCATTCATAACATAAACATATTGATACGACATAATCATTAATTCCTTTATTTTTTGTAGTTTATTTGTAGTTTTTAAATAGTTAGTGAAACAGATTAATCTTACATGAATTTTTTAATCATTAAATTTGTAAATTATATACATATATAGCCTAAATATTTTGTTTGTTTGTCCAAGTTGTAAATTCAGACATACTAAAAACACCTTTTAAGTTTCCATGAACTTGATCTTTTAACCATTGTAAAGCACCTTTTTTGTAACCATCTCCATCTATAATGATAATAGCATCATAAACACTTTGTTTTTTAATATTTAATATTGTATAAGGGTATTTTTCATCTGCAGAACCGCTTGATTGTTGCCACTTAGATTCAATAACAAGACAATTAGAATGTTTTATAGGATGATATAGAATAAAATCACATTGCCAAACAGTATTATAAATAGTTTTTCCTAAATTAAATTGCCTAGTATAAATTGGTTGTGCTAATGTTTGTGAAGCAATAAATCTAATCTTAGGAACAAAAACGTAACCTTCCCTAACAAGACGATTATTTATAAATACCTCAAGTTCATTCCCTGTTTTATTTGCAATTGATCCACCTTGTGTTTTATTCATAATTTCTAATCAAAACCTCTTCTGCATTTTTCCTTTCATTAGCTTTACAATTAATAGTGCGTGGTGCTTCAATAATCTCTATATAAAAATCTTTATACATCTGCTTTATAAACTGAATATTAGAATTTGAAAGCATAAAATATACACCCTTATCGTTTAACTCTTTACATTTTTGATAAAGTTTTATCTGATCTGTTTCTATAAAATCAAGTTTGGTATATTTAGTAAAAGATGCATTAGTTATAGGATGATAAGGAGGATCAATATAAACAAAATCACCCTTATTTGGAGAGACTTTGCTGAAATCTTGATATTTTATGTCAACATTTTGTAGTAATTTACTACAAGCTATTATAGTTGTCTCATCAACTATTGCTGGATTTTTGTATCTCCCCATAGGCACATTAAATTCACCTTTTTTATTGACTCTATAAAGCCCATTATAACAGGTTTTATTAAGATATATAAAACGTCCAGCAACTTCTATATCATTATCATTAATAAATTGTTTTCGGATTTTGTAATAATACTCTTCACAATGATTTACTTTATGTTTTGCCAGTAGCTTTATTAATTCTTGAGGTTTATTTTTAATCACAGCATATGTAATAACTAAATCTAGGTTTATGTCTGATATAGTTGCACTAGCTGGAGCAAGAGCAAACAAAAGTGCTCCTCCCCCTACAAATGGTTCATAATAGCTTTTATAAGTTTGTGGCGTTCTTGAGGATAATTCTTTTATTAAACTTCTTTTTCCACCTACCCATTTTACAAATGGTTTTGCCTTATCGTCGTTTTCAATTATCATGTCATCATTTTTTACTACAGCTTTTCCTATCCTTGATAAAGCTTCATTAAACGATATTTCTAAATTGTTTAATGATTCAATTTTCATAAGAATTTACCAAATATTTTTTGACATTTAAAAGAATGTTATTAAACATATTGCCTATTTAAAGATAAATTCATTCAAATATCTTTCAGTGTGTTTTTCACTTATAGAATGATAAACACCAAATACTCCATGCTTAAACAGCACATTATAGAAGTTTTGTAATACTCTAGATAAAATTGTCGAACCAATAGTTATATTATTCATCGTTGTTTTTTCTATGGTTTTTATCTTAACCTTTTCAATAACCTGTGCTTTGACATTACCACTTCTTTCTACCATAACCAAACTGTAAGCTCGTTCACTTGGCAATTCGTAACTTTTGCAAAAACATATTTGCATAAATGTTTAGGTTATACAAGTATATAATTTTCTTAAATTTTTAACCCCGATTTATTCCAATCCTTCTTAAAAATCTCTAAACCTGAATCTGTTAGTGGATGATTTAATAATTGCTTAATAATTTTACCAGACATTGTAGCAACATCAGCCTTATACATAGCAGCTTGATAAATATGGTTAGGGCTTCTTATAGATGCAGCAAGGATTTTTGTTTGATACTGATAATTATCGTATACTTGTCTTATATCACTTATTAAACTAATACCATTTTGACCTATATCATCAAGTCTACCGATAAAAGGTGATATATAAGATGCTCCAGCTTTTGCAGCGATAAGTGCTTGATTAACAGAAAAGCATAAGGTCATATTCACTTTTTTTCCTTTATCTGCAAAATATTGGCACGCTTTAATACCGTTCCATGTCATAGGTAATTTAATCACAATATTGTTGGATATTCCTAGGATCTTATTACCTTGACTAATCATAGTATCAACATCATTAGCAACTACTTCAACACTAACATCAGAAGTTATTATCTTACATATTTCTGCAATAGTTGATACAAAGTCGTATTTTGTCTTAGACATCAAGGAAGGATTAGTAGTTATGCCATCAATTATACCTAATTGGTTAATCTCATCAATTTCTTTAATATCAGCACTATCTAGAAAAATTTGCATTTAATTTAACCTCGATAAAATTGAATCAAGTTCTTCTAAATTACTATAGTGAAATATCAATTTCCCACCAATTGGGTAATCTTCAATGGTTACTTTTATATTAAATCTTTCTGACAATGATTTAGCTAATAATTGTAGATCATTCTCTTTACTACTCTCTTTTAGAAGACCTCTCCCTATACGTTTATCATGTTCTGGGGTTTTTGTATATTCATTTTTAGACCAATTTCTTACTATATCTTCAGTTTGACGAACACTTAAATCATTCTCAATAATATGATTAGCTATTACCTCAGCTTGCTGGTGATTAATTAGACATCTTGCATGTCCCATAGTTAAAAGCCCCTCATTTATTTTATCTTTGATAGATTGTGGTAACTGATTTAGTCTTAATAAATTAGCTATATGACTACGGCTCTTGCTAACTTTTTCTGCTAATTGCTCTTGTGTATAACCAAACTTTTTTATTAATCTCTCAAATCCTTCCGATTCTTCTATAACAGATAATTCCTCTCTTTGAATATTTTCAATTAGAGCTATTTCTATAATTTCTTTATCTCCTATATCTTTTATAATAGCAGGAATATCAGTAAGCTTAGCCACCTTACAAGCACGCCAACGTCTCTCACCAGCTATAATTTTATATTTCCCATCACTGACTGAGCTAACAATAATTGGTTGTAACAAACCATTATTACTTATGGAATCGGCTAATTCTTTTATTTTATCATATTCAAACTTTTTTCTTGGTTGATTATTCCTAGCTTCAATTTTATCAATATCTATAATTTTTACTAACTCATCCTTCTCTACAGTAAAAACTTCTTCTCCAAGCAAAGCTGATAATCCTTTGCCTAAATTTTTATTTTTCATATATTTCTACCTAAAATCTCTTTTGTAAGTTCTATATAAGCAATAGAGCCAGTACATTTATGATCGTAGATAATTGCTGGTTGACCGTGAGATGGTGCTTCAGATAGTTTTACATTCCGTGGAATAACTGTCTTAAATACCAATCCTCCTAAGCATTTTCTAACATCATTCTCTACTTGCTCAGTTAATCGATTGCGTTTATCATACATAGTAAATAAAATGCCGGCAATTTTTATTTTGGGGTTTAAATTCTTTTCTACAATTTCAATTGTTTTTAGCAAATGACTTAATCCTTCTAATGAATAAAAATCACATTGCATAGGGATTAATACATAGTCACAAGCCACTAATGCATTAACTGTCAATAAGTTAAGAGAAGGAGGGCAATCTATAATAATGTAGTCATATTTATTGACTAATTTATTTAACAAATTTGATAATAAATATTCACGCTTTTGTATACTTAATAAATCTATCTCAGCACCTGATAAATTAGTGTTAGCTGTAATTATTTGTAAATTTGGAATATTCGTTTGTATTATGGCTTCTTCAATCGTTTTTGAACCAATTAGTACCTGATAAATAGTAACTTTTCTATCCTGTTGGCTTATACCAAAACCAGTGCTACTATTTCCCTGAGGATCTAAATCTATTACCAAAATCTTTTTACCCATCACAGATAAAGCTGTTGACAAATTTACAGTAGTTGTGCTTTTTGCAACTCCACCTTTTTGGTTAACTACCGCAACTATTTTTGTCATATATGTTACTAATTTCTAAAATCTTACTATTATTAGAAGTCTCACTATCATATATAGAATGACAAAAAGACCATCTCTTTTTAGCAATCTCAATTTCTTGTTGATACTTCTCACCTTTAAATAATAAATACTTATTTCTTACATTAATATGTTTAGTATAAGCCAATATTTTATCTAACTGAGTACAAGCTCTAGAAGTTAATATATCACAATCTAATTTAACACTTTCTATTCGTTGATTAACCACATTAATTTTATTACTAGAAATTTTGGAAGCTTGCAATAAAAAAACAGATTTTCTTACATCAGACTCTACTAAAGTAACATTCTTTATCCCGGCAATAGACAAAACTATTCCTGGAAATCCACCACCTGAGCCAACATCTATTAAATGAATATTTTGGTCATTTATGTACTTCATTAGTTGTAAAGAATCTAAGATATGTCTCACCCAAAAATCATTCTTGGTATTACAAGAAACGAGATTAATAGCTTTATTCCATTTCAACGTTAATGATTGATACTTCTCAAGAGCTTCTAATACTTCACGTGAAACACTACTATAATTATACATTAATGTCTATATTTTGTTTTTATATAAACTATAATTGCTATTAAAGCAGCTGGAGTAACCCCAGATATTCTTCTAGCTGCACCAATAGTAGCTGGTTTGTGATACTGGAGTTTTTCCCTTACTTCTGTAGACAAGCTGGGTATTTTGAAGTAATCAATATCATCATCTAATAATTCTAGCTCTTCTTCTTTAAATAATTGAATATCTGCATTTTGTCTAGTCAAATAAGAAGAATATCTTGATTCAATACAAAGATAATGAAGAATTTTTTTATTTAATGAAATAAGCTCTGGAAAGATTTCTATCGTTTTATCAACACCAAAATTTGGTAATCCTAGTAAATCAAAGGCTGTTTTATATGAACCATCTTGTGCGATAGAGACGCCCAGGTTGGCTAATTTAGTAGTTGTTAAAGAGATAGTTTTTACAATGTTTTCTACCTTATGAATATCGTCACATTTCTTACTAAAAACTTCTTTACGTAAATTAGATATAATACCAATATCTATAGCCATTTGAGTTAGTCTTAAATCTGCATTATCTGCCCTAACCGAAAGTCTATATTCAGATCTAGAAGTAAACATTCTATAAGGCTCTATTGTACCAAGAGTGATTAAATCATCAATCATAACACCAATATAGGCATCTGCTCTAGTCAAAATAAAATTTGATTGATTTTTTAGTGATAAGGCTGCATTAATGCCAGCCATAATTCCTTGCCCCGCGGCTTCTTCATAGCCAGTGGTGCCATTAATTTGACCAGCAAAATACAATCCCTTAATTTTTTTCGTTTCTAACGTTATTTTTAACTCTCTAGGATCAACATAATCATATTCTATTGCATATCCTGGTTTTAACATAGTGGCATTTTTAAGACCAGGAATTGTTTTTAGCAATGCTAACTGTATATCTTCAGGTAATGATGTAGATATGCCATTTGGGTATATAGTATGGTCGTCCAAGCCTTCAGGTTCTAAAAATATTTGATGACTTGCTTTAGAGAATCTAGTAACCTTATCTTCAATGGATGGACAATATCTTGGTCCTATACTCTTGATTTGTCCAGAATACATAGCTGACTTATCTAAGTTATTCCTAATAATTTCATGAGTTTGTTCAGTTGTTCTAGTAACGAAACAATTTATTTGCTTTATCTTAACAGAAGTTGTGAGTTCGGAAAAAGGGCGTGGCACAGCATCTCCAGCCTGCACCTCTATTTCGTTATAATCAATTGTTCTTCCATCTATTCTTGGAGGAGTACCAGTTTTTAACCTACCAAGAGCAAAGCCGAAAGATTTTAGTGCGTTAGATAAACCGTATGACGGCTTTTCACCTATTCTACCCGATGGAATTTTTTTATCTCCTATGTGAATGAGTCCGGATAAAAATGTACCGGTAGTTAATATAACTTTTTGACATTCAATTCTAGTGCCATCATCTAAGGTTAATGCTTTTACTTCAGAGTTGTGTATCTCAATATTTTCTACAGATGCACATAAAATTGTCAAATTTGGATGATTTATCAAGGCATTATACATAGCTTTTTTATAAAGCTTTCTATCAGCTTGAGCTCTTGGTCCCCAAACTGCTGGACCTTTGCTTTCATTAAGCATCTTATAATGGATACCAGCTTGATCTATAATTTTACCCATGAGTCCATCAAGAGCATCTATCTCTTTTACTAAAGTACCTTTTGCTACCCCACCTATTGCAGGATTGCAAGACATTTCACCAAGGTTATCTAGTTTTAAAGTAATTAAAAGAGTATCTATGCCAAGACGTGCAGCAGCCGAAGCTGCCTCACAACCAGCATGACCACCGCCAATAACTACAACACTATACTTCATAATCATTGTGTTATTCTACAATTTCTTTTTCAGCAAAGAAAAATCTCACTTCTCTTTCAGCACTTTCTAAAGTATCAGAACCATGTATACTATTTTCCTCAATATTTTTTGCAAAATCTTTTCTAATAGTACCTAATTCAGCATCATTTGGATTAGTAGCTCCCATTATTTTACGATTTTGTAAAACAGCATTTTCTCCTTTAAGAACCTGCAAAACAACCGGACCGGAAGTAATAGACTCTATTAAACTATTAAAAAATGCTCTTGATTTATGTTCTGCATAAAAAATTTCTGCTTGATCTCTAGTTAAAATAGTCATTTTTTGAGCTACTATTTTTAGCCCATTATTTTCTAAGTAAGAATTAATTTTACCAATTAGATTTCTTTTCGTAGCATCTGGCTTAATCATTGAAAACGTATATTCTTGAGTCACAGTAAACCTTTATTAATTTATTATTAACATTTATATAAATTTATATATTTTTGGCAAGTAAATTCTGATAGTACAGTTAGGTAACATGTTATGCAGTTCTTCTAGAGCTATAATTCCAAGTTAAGGAAAGAATTATTGCTCCCAAGAAAGCGGACAGGCTAAAAAATAAAAAAACACCATTCCAACCTAAGTTATCAGAAATCCAACCAACACATACGCCAGCCAGTGCAGCACCAAGATAACCAAATAAACCTGAAAGACCATTAGCTGTACCAACGGCTTGTTTATTAGTAAAATCTGCTGTAGCAACACCTATTAATACTTGTGGTCCAGATACAAAAAAACCAACCAAAGCAAGAGTAATAATACTAAATATTTCATACTCATTTGGCATTTGCCAAAATAAAATAATAGTAAAAGCTAAAGCAAACATAAATACTGAACCAACTGGTCCACGTCGTCCCTGAAATATTTTATCTGACATCCATCCAGCAACAATACCACCAGTTAAACCTAAAATGTCATAAGAAGCAACTTGCCAACCAGCTTGAGCAATAGTAATGTTTTTTAGCTCGCACAAAAACACAGGAGCCCAAAAAATTATACCTGAACGCACAATATAAATAAACATGTTGGCAAAACACACATACCACATTAATCTATTACAAAATACAATTTTTATTAATTGAGTTGTTAATAAATTATCACTATCAAGAGATATATCACATTCTTTGTACTCTTCCACTATAGGTAAATTAACCTCACTGGGAGAATTACGTAATCTATTGAATAGAAATAATGATACTAATAATGCAATTATTCCAGGAATTATAAACGCTGCTTTCCAACCGTAAACATCTATTAAATAACCACATACTATCATAGTGATTGCTCCGCCAATTTGATTAGAAGTGGCTCCTAGAGACCATTTCATTCCTAATTCCTTAGAAGCGTACCAATAAGTTAACATACGTGTTGCAGGTGGCCAACCCATAGATTGAAACCAATTATTCAGAATCCACAAAATACCAAGTGATGTTATACTGGAAGCAAACCCCGATAACAATGTTACAACAGCTACACATATAAGACCAATTACCATAAATATACGAGCATTTGATCTATCACTTAAGAATCCATTACATAACTTTCCTATACCATAAAATATAGAGGCAGTTGTTAAAATCCAACCAAGTTGAGTTTTGGTTACATCAAAATGCTCCATTAAAGCAGGCATTACAATATTAAAATTCTGACGACAAAGTATGAATGTCGAGTAACCAACAATTATCGAATATAAAATTCTAATACGCCAACTATTATACTTTTTTGCATAAGGGGGTCTTTCTTTAAAGGGTATATTTGCCATCACTGCCTTGATTTATCAATTTTGCATTATATATCCTTGTCAAGAAAAATACCACAAGCTATTATGTTTTTTATATCTAAAACTTATTTTTCATCAAATATACTTGAGATATATTGCAAACTAGGATAACTTACCTATAAAATCTAAAATTATTTTAAATGACAATTATGACAAAATTATTAAGATTTCTTCTGCCTTTTGTTGTGTTATTGCAATTATTATCATGTACCTCTAGTCCTCCTTATGAGATTAAAAGCCCTTGTGTATCTATTGAATCAACAGATCCGTCTGGTATTAGAAACCCATGTGTTCGTAGACCAGTAAATTTAACCATTGACATCGCTTAAAGATTTGCTTCATTACGTACACAAAATCAGTAGACTTTATGATTATCTTATAGATTACATCTTACCAGCAAGATGCTTGTCTTGTACCGAAATGACTGAAACTAAAGAGGATTTTTGTCAAAATTGTTGGAAAAAACTTGATTTTATTACAAAACCCTACTGTATTATTTGTGGTAGTAGATTAGATATATCAATTTTAGATAATATGTGTTGTGCAAAATGCTTTCAACATAAACCTTGTTATGATAAATCTCGTAGTCTAATTAAATTTAATGAGCATAGCAAAAAAATAATTCATGCCTTTAAATACCAGGATAAAACTATTCTTGCTAAAACTTTTAGTAAATTATTTTATACACACTATAATAGTGAAATTCAAGACATTGACTTAATTATTCCAGTTCCCATGAATAGGTTCAAGAGGTTGTTTAGAATGTATAATCCTGCTTTGATTCTAGCCTTAGAAATTAGCAAATTAGCAAGAAAGTCGTTTAGTCCGGATGTATTAATTAAGTCAAAATGGACTAAATCTCAAACATTTTTATCTAAAAAAGAACGAGAAAAAAACTTATCAAATAGCCTTATACTCAATAAAAAATATCAGATTATAGGTCAAAAAATATTATTAGTAGATGATGTATTGACCACTGGAACTACAGTTAACAAATGTGCTAAAATCTTAAAAGATTCTGGAGCTGAATGTGTTTATGTTATGACAATTGCCATGACATAAGTACCATAGCATCGATTAGAAATTGCTTCGTAGGCTAAGCCTTCTCGCAATGACCTTATACTTTAACTTTTTTTCGTGAACGCTAACATTCTATGATTTTACATATGGATTTTCAGTTTTAGTATAAATAAATCTTATTGGAACACCTGGTAAATTAAAAGCTGCCCGCAAGTTGTTTATAAGGTACCTAGTATAACTATCAGTGATTTTTTCAGGATTATTGGAAAATAGCTTAAAGGTCGGTGGACGAATTTTTGTTTGAGTCATATATTTAATTCTAACACGTCTCCCGCCTTTTTGTAAGGGTAACGGATGCTGTTCAAGGGCAAAACCTAACCAATCATTCAGTTTACTTGTTGTAATTTTTTTATTCCATAAATTATAAATTCTGATAGATTCATCTAGCACCATATTAATATTATGTTTTTTTAAGGCTGATATGAATATTATTGGCAATCCTCTAACTTGCGGTAGATTGGTTTCTATCTTATAAGCAAATTCCTCTTTAAATTTATCCTGGTCTCTTCTCTCAATCAGATCCCACTTATTAACTACTATAAGCAAACTTCTGCCTTGATCTATAACATAATTGGCAATATTTAGGTCTTGTTGTTCTAGAGGAGTTCGTGCATCAACCATCAGAATAACTGTATTAGCAAACTTGATGCTATTAATAGCGTCAGAAGATGATAATTTTTCTAAGGATTTAGTAACCGTTCCTTTTTTTCTTAAGCCAGCCGTATCAATTAATTTAAATTTATTATCATTATATAGCCAATCAATTTCTATAGATTCTCTTGTTATACCTGCTTCAGGCCCTGTTAATAATCTTTCATTGTTAATAATGCTATTAATAAAAGTAGATTTTCCTGCATTTGGTCGACCACTCACCACTATTTGTATATAGTTAGCTTTTATTGGATCGGTTAATTGGTCAGTTAATTCTTCCTCTCCATCTTCATTTTCTAATTCTTCAGTTATTGCATCGTATAAATCTGCCATACCAACACCATGCTCAGCAGAAATTGGTACTACATTATCAAAACCAAGCTTGTAATATTCTTTAGCAAAGTCAAATCGTCCTTCACATTTATTAACGATTAACACAGATTTCTTATTATATCTTCTGATAAAATTAGCAAAAAACTGATCTTCAGGTAACACCCCCTCCTTGCCATCTACCACAAGACATAGCAAATCTGCCTCTATAATCGCTTCCATAGTTTGTTGCATCATTCTATATTCTAATTTTTCATCTTCTGCTTCTTCTAAACCAGGAGTATCAATTACCGTAAAATCGAATGGACCAATTTGTGCATCAGCGTATTTTCGGTCGCGTGTTACCCCAGGGAGATCATGTACGATTGCCTTTTTCCTGATAGCTAAACGATTAAAGAGCGTAGATTTTCCGACATTGGGTCTGCCAATAATTGCCACAATTTTTTTAGTCATGTCATTTCATTTTATCATAATAACGCGTTAACACTAATATCAAATCATTTGAATATTAGCAATATTTGCTATATTATTAGCACTTAATTATATAAAGTTAAACAGTTTATTGTACCTATCAGGGATTTTGTATATAGTTATTCAAAATAACATTTTAAATAATATATAATGGCAACAATGAGTACAAATAACAATATTAATGATGTTGTAGAAATTACAGCACAAAGTGGTTCATCAATTTTTTCTCTGATATCGTCATCTGATATCATCGGAAAATTTGTTATGATAATTTTGGTAATTGCCTCAATCTGGGCATGGACTATTATTATAGATAAGATACTCCATTTAATTCAGGTAAGAAGGAAGATTGCAGTTTTTGAAGTTACTTTTTGGTCTGGAACAGTTTTAGACCAATTATATGAAACTACCAAAAGAACAATCAATAATCCTCTTGCTGCAGTTTTTGTAGCCGCGATGAATGAATGTAACCGTCAAAGTTCCAAAAACCTCACTGATGCACTTAAAATTAGTCATAAAGAGCGAATAATACAATCTATGTATTTGATCAGAAATCGTGAAATTGAAAGATTAGAACAAAATTTAGGTTTTTTGGCAACTGTTGCTTCTAGTACACCATTCATAGGATTGTTGGGTACTGTCTGGGGAATTATGCATAGTTTTCAGTCTATTGCAGCATCAAAAAACACCTCACTTGCTGTTGTTGCGCCTGGTATTGCAGAAGCTCTACTTGCAACGGCAATTGGCTTATTTGCGGCAATTCCGGCAGTGATTTTTTATAATTACCTTTCCTCGCAAATAATTAAGATTAACAACAAAATCGATGATTTTATTAATGAGCTTAGTTCTATATTATCAAGAGCTATAGATGAAGGAAAAATGTAATGGCAATACAATTACGCAACTTAGGTAATCAAAGAGCAAGAAGTAATTTAGTCAGCGAGATTAACGTTACACCACTCGTTGATGTTATGCTAGTATTGTTAATTATCTTTATGATAACCTCTCCAATGCTAGTATCAGGTATTAATGTTGATTTACCAGAAACAACTTCTAGCCCACTGTCAGGACAAGATGAGCCGTTAGTGATTAGTATTAACAATAAAGGAGAATTATATTTATTAGAATCTAAAATAGAAAGACAAAATTTGGCTAGCAAGCTAACTAATATTACAAAAGAAAAAAAAGATACTAGAATTTTTGTAAGAGGAGATAAAAATGTATCCTATGGTGAGGTAGTTAGTGTTGTAGCTGAAATCCATGCAGCTGGCTTTTCTAAAGTAGCACTAGTTTCAAATATTAAATATAATGAAAAATAATAATATTGTTTCTGTCTCTTTTATTTGCTCGGTAGTACTTCATTTACTAATAATTTATTTCTTTTTATTTGGTCTACCATCATTGTTTAAAAAGCTTCCTGAAGAGCAAGTAATAGTTTTTGAAATGTTACCGATTAGTAATCAATCTAATGTACCCAATAAAACTAAACAGCCTGAAAAAGCTATAGAGAATCAAGATGCAAAAAAGGTAGAGCAAAGTAAACCTGACTATGTAGAAGAGAAAAAACCTGTAGAGAAGGCTGTTGAAGAAAAGAAATTGGTAGAAGACAAACCGGTAGAAGAGAAGAAGTCCATTGAAGAGAAGCCTATTATTGAGGAAAAAAAGCCTATAGAAAAGCCTATTATTGAAGAAGAAAAGCCTCTAGAAGAAAAACCTATTATCGAAAAAAAGAAGGCCATAGAAGAGAAGAAACCTACAGAAGTGAAAAAGCCTACAGAAGAAAAACCTATTATCGAGAAAAAGAAGGCTATAGAAGAGAAGAAACCTACAGAAGTAAAGAAGCCAATTGAGAAAAAAAAGAAAATTCCTAATAAGAGCGACTTAGATTCTTTGCTTAAAAATTTAGAACAATCATCTGAAGGCTCTAATGCAAAGTCAAATAAACAAGCAAGAGCCAAAGAAAATAAAGAAACTCAGGAATCGAAAGGTTCATACGATGACACGTTAGCTCTTTCTATCAGTGAAATATCTTTAATTAAGCAACAAATAGAGAGATTATGGAGTAAGCCTATTGGGATACAAAATCTTGAGCAGTTAAGGGTAATTTTGTATATTGCTTTAAATAAAGATGGCAGTGTTAAAGAAGTAAAAGTAAAAGAAACAATATGTCCAAATATAACGAAAACAGCTTGTGACGCTCTATCTGACAGTGCAATGAGGGCAGTATGGCAAGCAAGCCCTATTAATAATCTAGACCCTCAGCGTTACGATAGCTGGAAAGAATTTAATTTTCTTTTTAATCCGAGTAATAGCAATTCCTCAAATTAATTTTTGGGATTTGATATAGAATATTTTAGGATATAAGAGCCTAGGTGCTATACAACTTTTAGCTAACTCTTATGATTCTTCTCCAATACAGCTTACTTCATCATATGGGCTAGGATAATCTTCAATGTTAGGATAACTTTCTTGAGGAACATTTAAAGTAGAGTCTTCTTCCTGTGTATGATAATCTGCACCAGAAACTTTTATAACATTAATAGCATTAGACTTAAATGCCTTTCTTATACCAGCATGGTTAGTTTTGTGATCAAATTCTATTAAAACAGCACCATTATTGTTCTCATAAATTTTGCTTGCCCATAACCTAGTATCTTCATTTATTTTAAGTTCTGGAAAATATTTTTCTAATATTTTAATCCCACTATTAGTATAATTTTTTACTATACCTTTAGTTAAAGCATTGATAAATGCTGTCCGTGTAGAGTCCTCTAATGAATCTAGCAGATTAGGGGCAATCATAGCATAAATATTATGGTGTTTCTTACTAATACTAACAATATCTTTATTCTTTGTTGTATATGATACCTTGTCAGGAATGTACCAAATTTGATAATTTTCTTGATGAAGATCAGAAATCTTATCATGAAAGGGTTGAGTACTCTTTTTAAGGTTTTGATAATATTTATGTATAATTGTCCAGTGGTTTAAACATTTTGTAACAAAACTTTCTTTGTATAAGGAATCTTCTTGAGTAGTAGCAGTATTATTTGCTTTAGTTTCAGACTTTTCTTCAGAACTGTATTCTTTTGAAGCATAATTAGATGCCTCAATATGCTCACTAGCCGGAATTACAACCTGTTGTTCTTCACTAATATGTTGTTCTTTAATACGTTGTTCTTCACTAATAGTTTGATTGATAATTTCTAAAGCAAAAGTAACTTCATCATCTTCAGTGATGTTACGAATAATGTTTTTAAGTTTTTCTCCTAATTTTGGATCTATTGTAGTATCTCTTGATAATAGATAATACTGACATATATCAAGTATGTTTTTATAGTAACTGAAAAATTTTCCCTTTATGGCATTACACGCATTGTATGTTTCTTTAATATAACCCCAGTTCACTTTTAGAAAATCTTTATTCTTATCTGCAAATGCCTTTAACATCAAACCTAATTTAACCTCATAAAGGTAAACTTCAGGTTCTATTTCATATTCAAACTGTTTGAATTTATAGGGTTTTAACAATTTTGTTGCGGTATCTAAATGATTTTTAGTTTGATCTAAGTTTTCAATAGCTAAATATAATTCTGCCACTTTTATGTTAGTTATAGGATATTTCTCTAGATGATCATTGTTTCGGAGCTTATCTAAAACTTTTTGGTAATTTACTTGTTCTATCTCATTTTTAGACCAATTTTTTAAACAACCTAAAATCCTTAAGGAACTCTCAGACGTGGTACTCTCAAAATTCGGGTCATTAATTATCTCCTGCATAGCGTTAACACTACACTTTCCTGTTTGCATAATGAATGCATTTAAGAATTTTGTAATAGTTGTATGAATTCTTGGGCTTTGTTCTGAAAAAGCTTGATCAATTATTTTTAGATTTTCCTGTATCTTTTTAACAAATTGTTCAGAAGGATGATATGAAAACAGTTCTATAAATATTTCTAGAGCTTCACCAGATAATTTAAATTCTTTAACTAAATAATCAAGGGTACGATTTTTAAATGAACCACTTTTCATATTATATAGAGCTATTAATAAACCATACAAATCCTCCTCTATCTGAGTACTATTAGCATATTTCATTAATTCTAATGATACTTCAATTGTTTCTTTTAAGTCGTTCTTATGCTTACAGTAATTAAGTCTTAGACTATAAGCATGGTGTTTCATACTATTGTCAATTATTAGACTACTATTATCATTAGTATGTAATGCAACTATTTCTCTAGTATAATTATCTAATGAATCTTCATCTGTTTTTGTTAATATCCCATTTTTATTATATCGCTTTATTAACTCTTCACCTAACTCTTCATAGTAAACCCGCTTCAAGAAATCTGATGGTATATCTTTGACAATAGAACGTATTATTTTTATGTAATTATCAATATCTGTATCTTTATAACATTCCCTTAGAAATGCATTTACAACATGAAGCTCATAACATTCATCATTAGTCTTGGGAGAAAATAATCTCATACATCGAGGAATATCATCTGTTTTGTAATTTAAGATAGCATCCAAACAGTCTAAAAGTTCTGCTGACGTCCCTAAATCTTCTGCTAACACACTCACTTTCTTGGCTATACATAAATATCCTTCTGATTTTCTCATGGATGTAGACGAATCTTCTTCTAATTTTTTTTTAAATTTCTCTACATTTTTATCGTAATCTGCTTTATTAGGGTTTTGTGTTATTTCTAAAGAACTCTTAGCACCTTTGTCTTTCAAAAATTGAATTAATTCTTTGTTTTTCTTTATATCTGAGTTAATGTTTAATTGACCATGTAAAGATTCAACCAAATCCAGTAATGTTAGTTCATCATTGGTTAATCTGTTAGGATTAAATAAATTCTTACCAAGAGCTTCACTATTCACTAAATATTTGATAACACTGTTCTCGTCTTTCTTTATCTTTAAATGCTCACGAGTGGATATAAGCTTATATAATATCGTCCCACATAGTTGAAAGATTTTTGCAGTCTCATCTATTTTTTGAACAGAACTTAATAAGAATTGCTCGATAATATTTACATATTTTATTTTTTTTTCATTAGTTATATCAGCTGCCCCGAGGGAACGTAAAATATGTTCGACTATAAAATCTCCCATAGTAGATTCACCATGACCATGTATAAACTGTAAAGATATAAAATCCTTTAAAGGTATAAGTAAAATTTTTTCTAATTGCTCAAAGTGTTTTTGTTTTATACTAATATTACCTGCTGAGCTGCTAGCTGATAAGCTAGTATTTGTAGACGTTTCTGCAGAATGCTTCTGTTTTGCAGGGTATTTATGTTTTGTAGAGTATTGTTTTTTCATATAAATAAAGCTACCTTATTTTTTAGCTATCTTTTATCAAAAGGCATAAATTCTCTTTGTACATACCCAGTATATAATTGCCGAGGTCTGCTAATTTTTTGTTCTGGATCTTCATGCATCTCTTTCCATTGCCCCATCCAGCCGACAGTTCTTGCCATAGCAAACAATACTGTAAACATCTGTGATGGTATACCCATAGCCTGATAAATAATACCAGAATAAAAATCAACATTCGGATAAAGCTTGCGATCGATAAAATATTGGTCATTGAGAGCAATTTTTTCAAGCTCAGTAGCAATTTGTAATAAGGGGTTATTACGGTTCCCTAACTCATCTAATACTTCTTTGCAAGTTTCTCTAAGTACAATTGCTCTTGGATCATAACTTTTATAAACTCGGTGACCAAAACCCATTAATCGAAATGGATCATTTTTATCTTTTGCCCGTGCGATATATTCCGGAATACGGTTTATGGTGCCAATCTCTTTCAACATGTTAATTACTGCCTCATTAGCTCCACCATGGGCTGGTCCCCATAAAGAAGCTATGCCAGTACTGATACAAGCAAATGGATTTGCTCCGGACGACCCGGCTAAACGTACTGTTGAAGTGGAGGCATTCTGCTCGTGATCAGCATGAAGGATGAATATTTTATCTAAGGCATTCTTTACTACCTGATTCACCTTATATTTTTCACAAGGGGTTGAAAACATCATATAGAGAAAATTTTCAGTAAAATCTAGACTATTATCAGGATAGATAAAAGGCTGTCCTATTGAATATTTATATGCCATTGCCGCAATAGTTGGCATTTTGGCGATCATTCTAATAGCAATCAACTCACGCTCATTTTCTTCTACATTTAGAAAATCTGGATAGAATGCAGATAAAGAACCAACCACAGCCAACATAATTGCCATAGGATGATCTGATGGACAAAACGCCATAAATAAATTTCTAAGCTGCTCATTAATCAAAGAATGATAAGTAATTTTCTGAGAGAAAGATTTATATTGATCAATAGTCGGCAATTCACCATTTAATAGCAAATATGATACCTCTAAGAAATTACTTCTTTCTGCTAATGTTTTAATATCATATCCCCGATATCTCAATATCCCCTGATCACCATCTATATATGTCATAGCTGATTTACAAGCTGCTGTAGACATAAATCCAGGGTCGTAAGTGAAATAGCCTGTTAATGAATATATACTGCTAACATCAATAACATCTTGACCGATTGAGGCTCTTTTGATTGGTAAATTAAAGGTTTTATCTCCTATTTTTAGTTCAACATTTTCTACTTTCATATATCCTTCATTTTTTCATAATGATGCCAATTTACTATTGCTAACACCTTCTCAGGTTAACCATCATGTTACTATATCATATTTTTATTGTCCACTAATACCAAAATTCTAATATTTTTAGACCGAGTTATATGTATCTTTATCCAGAGTACCTTCACTATTATCGATAATCAAGGTAATTGTTGCATCACCTGTAATATTAATGGTCGTACGTAACATATCTAATATCCTATCAATTCCAGCGATTATAGCAACCCCTTCAATCGGTAAATTGATCGAAGACAGTACCATAGGTAGCATTATTAAAGAAGCTCCAGGAATGCCAGCTCCACCTATAGACCCGAGAGTTGAGGTAATAATGATTACTAAATAATCATGCAATGCTAAATCTACACCCATCATTTGGGCAAAGAATATAGTGGTAAGAGCTAAATTTATTGCAAACCCATCCATGTTTATCGATGCACCAAGTGGTAATACAAAAGAAGTGCTAGATTCAGATATACCTAGTCGTTCACGACAAACTTGCATAGTAGTAGCAAGCGTTGCTTTACTACTAGAAGTAGAAAAGGCAAGCACTTGATATTCTAGACTTTTTCTATAAAAAGGTAATGGTGATATTCGACAGAATAGATAAATTAACATGCCAAAAATACCATATTGACATATCATAGCAATAACTACCGCAACAACTAATTTGGACAAACTAATCATTACATCAAAGCCCTGAGTACCAACTATCCAAGCCGTTAAAGCAAATGCACCATATGGAGAAAGCTGAATGATCATTGAGATCATTTTTAACACCACTTTTGATAATATATGAAATAAATTCTTAATTGGTTCAGCACTAATACCCATTTTATTTATCACAAGTCCAAAAAATATTGCAAAGAATACAATTTGTAAAACATTAGAATTGGCAAATGAACCTACTACATTCTCAGGCACAATACTTACAAAAAAGTTAAGTATGTTAAAGGATTTTTCTTGCGGTATAGTTTGTGCAACATCAAAGTTAATATGTACACCATGCCCTGGCTTTAATATAAGAGCAACTGTAATACCAAAAACTACGGCAAAGAAGGTCGTGCCTAAGAAAGCTGCAACCGCCTTTAACCCTACTCTACCAAGAGAAGCAGGGTCATTCATACTAGTTATACCCGCTACTAAACTAAAAAATATTAAAGGAGCAATAATCATTTTTATCAAACGCAGGAAAATATCTCCTAGCGGTTTTATGTAAGATACATATTCAGGAAAATATATACCAAACACTATACCTAAGATTAACCCCAATGTAACTTTTTTCCATAATTTCATTATTATACTTAATTAAATTAAAGAGTGTTTTAAACTTATTTTGCTGATTTCAGGTGAATGTCTATAATAAAAACTAGCTGTACTAACTAATTACAACTCTTTTTACCATAATTGAGTAAATCTTAATTCTAATAAACACTCTCTTAAAATTAGATACTTTGAGTTACCCAGTTTAAGTACGCCGGTAGCCCCTCTTGAATGTCGAGCTTTATTATTTGAGGAAGATCATAATTGTGTATATCAATAATCATCTTTTCTATTGCATTGTAGTTATCAGACTTGGCTTTTACTACAATACGAAATTCTGGTACAGAAGATATCTTACCTTCCCATTTAAAATAGCTGACTATATTGTCTACTTGTATGCAAGCAGCTAGATTTGCTTCCAACAAACTAATGGTTAGTTTGTCTAATACTTGCTGGTCATCGGTCGTAGTTAAAATTACACAACATCTTTGTACCACTTATACCTCAACAAAGCAATTATGTGTTTCAAATAATTTGACTTTTGTAATAAAAAAGGAACTATTAGTAAATAATAGTGGCAAAATATCCAACTTTAAGTGCAACGCTATATTCTCTGCTGTTGGATTTTGTTGCATATAATATATTTTCTGACCAGTCCAATCACATATTTTATCTCCTATCTCTTTATCATTTTGATGTAATATAATATTATGATCAAAATTATCATCTATCCAGTTTTTTATTACTGATTTTAGGTAACTAAAATCTACCACCATACCAAGATTATTGGTAACATCAGATCCAGCGGTAACTTCAAGGACATAACGATGACCGTGTAAAAATTGACATTTATTCTTATGCCCGATCACCCTATGACCTGCATCAAATTCAATTTTGCGAGTACATTTTATCATAATTTCTTGTTCAGTATCTTATATTACCCAAAAATATTTTGTCAGCAATGGTGTAAACGTCATTGTGGGAAACCACTTTAGTGGCGACGAAGCAATCCAAATTTATAGTAATTTTGGTGATTATATATTTACTTCCCCTATATCAACCAGAATTACATAGACAGGCACAGAAGGAAAATGTCTTTTTAATTGCTCAATATCGTAAACAAATTGTTCTCCATAAGAGACACCTATTGACATTTGTTGTTGTAAACTATGACATGGTACTATTTCTAGCCCTACATCAGCCTTATCTTCATTAAAAAAATATGAGAAAAAGCATTATTTAATTCTTTTGGCGAATAAAGCATTTTTCCTTTGCTTGTTTTCTCTTGGCTGACCTTATTTTTCTTTATGTCATTTATCGCTTTTATTGATTCATGAACTTCTTGAAAAATTTTAGGATAATCAACTTGTAAAATTTATCTTCCCCCAAGATGAGAATATTCATAAACTATTTTCATATTATACTGTTTCAGGTTCATAGACGGGTTTATTCATTTCTCTAACCCTAATAATTCCGTTTAATGTTTCTTTAATTCTTTTTCTTGAAATATTTACATATTTTTTATCTATTTCTGCACCTATACATTTTCTGGAATTTTTTAGACTCGCAACAAAAGAACTACCAGAACCAACAAAAGGATCTAAAACAATATCATTTTTTTTGGTCATTGATAAAATCAACCTTTCAACTAAACCGACAGGAAATTGACACGGGTGCTCCGTTTTTTCTATATGATTACTTTTTACATTTGGAATATCCCAAACATCTGATGGGTTTTTGCCTTTTGGATTGCAAGACAATTCCCCTTTTTTGTTGCCCTTAAAATATTTTTTATTAGGATATTTTTGAGGTATCCTAACAGCATCTAAGTCAAAGTAATAATTGTCAGTTTTACTAAACCACATAATAGTTTCGTGTCTTCCAGAGAATCTTTTTGAAGCATGTAATCCATGTCCAAAATGCCAAATAACCCTATTTCTCATTTTCATTTTTAATTCTGAAAATATAGGATATAATAAAATATCTAAAGGTATTACCTCTCCATTTTCTACATAATTACCGACCTGCCAACAAATATGTCCATCATCTTTTAGCACTCTATAACACTCATTGATGACTTCTTTTTGCCAATTATAATATTTATTAATATCTAATTTTTTTTCGTATTCCTTACCTATGTTATATGGCGGTGATGTTATTATTAAATTTATACTGTTATCTGAAATCTGTTTTAATAATTTCATACAATCACCTTCAAATAGAATTGCTTGATTATTTAAATCAAAACTATTTTTTAAGATATTATGTTCTTGTTTTTGACAAGGCAATTTATTCACAAATTCACTAAAACTATAATTCTTTTCCTGTATTTCAGGTACTCTAATTGCTTCTTGTGCCATATTCTAGAAAGTTAAAGTTTTTTATAAGTTATATTTAGTATTAGATAAGTTACTTAGAAATTCAACAAATATTCTTTCGTGCTAAACCTATAGCTTTCAAACGTTCACACAGTTTTGCAAAAACTTGTTTTGGTAAAATATTTAGTGTAGAAATTTCAATATATTTATCATCTTTTAATTCAAAAGAAAAAGATGGTGACTGAAATCTTGGTCCATCAACCTCTCTAGCAATTTTTATAAAATTACCTATTATATAACTGTTACAATAATCATACTGAGAAATCATTCTTTTTGCCAGCCTATTAATATATGTATCACTTTTGGATGCATAGCTAAGTGCAAGAGCGTTACTCAGCATTAACCGTTGACGATGACTAAAAGGAATATCTGAAGCTAGAATAAATTCAACAATAAAATTAGAACGCAGTGTTCTATCAATATTCTTATTATATTGTGCAAGCATTACGACCAAAGCAATTATACTAATTGTTGTGGTATCTGGTTGAATTAAGATAGGTTTAATAACTTCTGTATAATTTTTGATATTGCAAGTAGCCTCGTCAAAATTTACTAATGTCTTGATTCGTTCATAAATAATATCTTTTTGCTGTTCTTCTTCAGGAAGGCAATCAAATCTAACACCTTCTTTTAAACCATAATTTGAAATTATTACCTTTTCTGGTGAAAAGACATTTAACATAGATTGTGCCACTAAAATTGCATTACCATGAATTTTTGACTTGTATTGCTTTTTCTCACTGATAGAATTAGCCAATCTTTCAAGATACAGCTCAAATTCCTTACTGTTTATTTCAAGGTTATGTAAGTTTTTAAGAGGGTAATGAACAAACTCCATATAAGAACGCCCCATTAATCTTAAAGCTCCTCCTATTAAGTATAAGTTTTGGCAATGTAATTCTTCAAATTCTTTCTTGATCATTTGACTAATTATATCAATATCATCAAAGTGATTATTAGCGATTATACCAGTACCTAAAGGTAAAGACTTTAAGATACCAACCTTTCTGTCTTTAATTTGAACAAGCTCAAGACTACCACCACCTAAGTCTGCTACTATACCACAGGCATCATTAATACCAGAAATTAATCCGGTAGCTGTAAGATAAGCCTCGCGGTCACCAGAAATAATTTCAATATCAATATTAAATTTTCCCTTAACTATCTCCCTAAACTCTTCCGCTCTTGGATGTCCTCTAAGTACAGCAGTAGCAACGCATTTAACATCTGTTACTGATAACCTATCAAAAATATGTACCAAATATTGTAACGACAAATATGCTTGATGCTTTATGTCTATGTTATCTAGATTAAGTAAATTAATAATATCACTTTTAAATTTATCATTAAAAATTTCTGGAGCTCCAAGCCTATCACATTCATAAACTACAGCTCTCACGGCATTATAACCAATATCAATAATAGCTGAACGCATAGAGATTTATCTTACTTCTTACTTACAAAATTAATCTTCTTTAGTGGTAGAATCTGTATTTTCTTGATCCTCATCTACATTATTTTTATTTGGATCATAAGGTTTTTGAGTTGGAACAAATGTAGGGGGTAATAATCTATTTGTAAAGAACTTATCTTCATAATACTTAATTTTTAAAGATTTTATAGGCGGGAAAGATTCAATTAAAACGATTTGTTCATCTTTTGGCAGTTGAATTACTTCTTGAGGTAAAAGCAGAGCTCTTGAAACTTGTGATACATTCTGCGTTCTTGTTGAAATATTAAGATCAAAAAATATTGGTTTACTATAAGATCGTTGTTCAACTGTTTTATTACCAACTAGCTGAGATATTAAGTTAGCTGTTTCATAGTTATTAGCTGCAAAAGTAATACGATATGTAGAATTTGACAGAAATGAATTCATGCCAGCATCCTCATAAGTTCCTTTGAGCTGTTGAGTATCTTGGATAATCAAGAATAGGCGAACTCTATATCCCCTGAAGAATGCGATACCAGCCTTAAATGTTTCCATTTTTCCTAAAGTAGGGAATTCATCAAGTAAGAACATCACCCCATAAGGATCTTCTTTTAGATCAGGCATTTTACGACTTAAAAATTCTGTAGCTTGCTGGTAAAAAACCTGCATCAGTTTTTGCAAACGTTGTATGTTATCAGGAGTTAGACCAACATACACTGTTGTTTTAATCTTTTTAAACTCAAGTATATTAAAGTCAGATGAGGCAGTAGCAGCATCAATAAGGGGATTTGCCCATAATTCTAAAGAGGAGTTCATTGTTGAAATAACACCCGAACGTTCTTTATCTGCTTTTTGTAGAAATGCTGCTATATTCATATAGGCAACAGGATGTATTACCTTGCCTAAAGTATCTAGAACTACTGCCAAATTATACACTACGTCATCGCTACGCATTGTTCTCACCACTTCGCCAAAAGATTTAGTTTTTGTCGGATCAGCAATTAAGTATAGTACCACACCAAGAAATAAACTGCGTGCTTCATTATTCCAAAAATCTTTTTCAGGCATAATCAGATTTGAGATTTTTTGGACGTCATCCACCATTTGACCTGGTTTGGTACTTACCCAATCTATCGGATTGTAGCAATGAGTTATCCCATCAGGATTTGATGGTTCCCAAACAAATACACGTTGCCCTTGTTTTTGCCGCCACCCACTTGTAAGACCATGATTCTCTAGCTTAATATCATGCACTATCATAGAATGTTCCCAAAATAATAAATTGGGAATTACAAATCCTACACCTTTACCTGAACCGGTTGGGGCGAAAAGTAAAGCATGTTGAAACCCATCAGCAACAAAATACCCACCACTATTAGTACCAAGTAACATACCATGTTTTGCACGTAAATTAGCTCTACTTATATCATCTTCAGTAGCCCAACTAGCATCACCATAAACTTTCTCTGGCTGAGTAAAAAATTGTAAACTTTTTATTCTTTTAAAATTTTTCCAATAGAATATGATAACTATAATTGTTGGCATAGTCAGAGCTAATATTAACTTAATTTTTAAGTAATTATATGCTTGGAGAGTTAATTGTGACCACACACTAACTAGCCAATAAGACCACTTATAAGCTATGTCTATGGCTACTAAGTCAATATTTAGGGCTCTAGTTTCGTTAGTAATAAATGCAACTATCGCTCCACTTACCCATATCGTACAAAATATTACCAATGGGTGTATTATAGCATGCCCTAAAATGTTACGAGTAAGTTTTTGTATTTTATGCCATTCCATCGTTAGCCTTGCCTATTCTTACTATAGTATATTTCTGAGACATATCTTTTACCGCCACTACCTCGCTTTAATTGTACCACAATATCGACGACCGCTAATATATATTTTTTTACCTCATCCGGTGGCATACCTAAACTAGCTTGCATAACCATTAACTTAAGTTGTTCTATAGCCATGGCTGGTGTATCAGCATGTAAAGTAGATATAGAACCAGGATGTCCTGTATTAATGGCTCGTAAAAAACTAAATGCTTCAGCCCCCCTAAGTTCACCAACAATAATTCTATCAGGTCTTAGACGTAAACACGCCTCAATCAAATCCTGAGTAGTAACTTTTGCACGACCTTGCCCCCCTTTTGAAGCTAGGAGATGTAATTTATTAGGATGGCTTGTTAGAATTACCTCTCGTGCATCTTCCACAGTAATTAATCGCTCACTACTTGGAATTTCTGCTAAGGCAGCGTTAGTAAAGGTTGTTTTACCAGTTGATGTTCCACCACTAATAATAATATTTTTCTTAGAAATTACCGCATGCCGAATAAATTCTTTAATTTTATTTTCTTTCAGATAGTTGTTTAATACTTCTTCATTCTCGTCAATCAATTCCCCTGTAGATGTTGAATCAAAAGCTCCCATCTTGTCATATTGATCTAGCGTAAGACTCATTGCACTACCTTTCCTGATAGCATAGCCAACATAACCCGGTTCACAAGCAGGAGGAAATACTACTTGGATACGGTAACCATTGGGTAATGAGGCGGAAAGTAAAGGTCTTTCTTCGGAAATTATCTGATCAGTTGACTGAGCTACCAACCTACCAAGTGATATAAGATGTTCAAAATCAAGCTCAGGTACCAATTTACAAAATTGATCTCCTTTCTTTTCAATCCATACTTCTCCTGGTTTGTTTACCATGATCTCATTAATACCATCTTCTGCGAATAATTCTTTAAATGGTAATAGAAAAGTCTCTAATGCCGCAAAATTATCACTCATTTTATTAATCTTGATTTTCTTAGTACAGCTTGAGGAAATTTATAATCTTTATTAACATAAATTTTTATTAACGTACCTTGATCTATGGTAATAGTTGGTTTAAATGCCTGTTGCTTCATCATATCTTTCACAGTATTGCTAACATCAGTAAATGCTTGTTTTGAAGCTGCTTGTGCCTGAGTTGGAGTGCTAGCATTTGTTGTACTAGATAACAAACTAGCTGCTGCACTCATTAATGCTATAAGTCTTTGACCAGGTTGCGAACCAGTTGGATTACGAGCAGTATTACAAGCCTGCATCATTGAAATATATGCCGTTGAGCTTTTATCAGTAATGGCACTCATCACATTAGTACATATCTGTGCAATTTTAACATCCTCAGTACCGGAACTATTATTAATACTTTGTGCCAAATTCTGTATATTAACAGCGATAGCAGTATTAGCAGCAGTAGCTTGTGCATTAACTGGCGGAGCTACAACTTTGTCAAGAGCATTGGCAAGTACAATATTAAATGCTGATGATAATACAGCATTGGTTAACCGCTCTTTAAATTTATTATCTACTCTTCCTTGTTCGCCTGGTCTTCCAAGATTATCAACAGCCAAAGCATCTAAATTAATGGTATAACCGCTTGATAGATCAATACGATTCCATATTATGGAAATTCGACCATACGCTCCATCAGTACCAGTTGCATAAACACCAAAAATCTTTGACCCTTTAGGAATTAAAATAATCTTCTCCTTTTCAGAGAATACATCTCTGCTAATTATTGCCCTTATTTCTCCACCTAAATCACTATTAATAGCAGTCTCTAATACTGCCTCCATTATCTTGCCACGAGCAAGAACAAATGCCATATTTCCCCGATCTTGGAAATTTGCTTCTTCGGCAATTTGATCCGGTGTTTTTTTCTCTGGAACTCCTGCAATTAATACTATAGCAGATTTTCTCTTTGCTTCACGACGGTTCTTTTCCTCCTCACTTTCAGTTAATTTCCCAGGAAGAGCTGTTGGCGTAACGGAAGGAAGAGTAGCTTTGTCAGCATTACTATCTCCTGAAGGAGGTGGTAAAGGAACTGTTGGTTCAGTAACTTTAGGGGAGAGAAGTTGTGGAGGAGGTGGTGGTGGACGCTCCACAGGTGCTTCCAGCTTAGGTGCTTCTGGTAATTTTGGAATTTCTGGTATATTTTTAGAGTTATCTTGTGTCGGTTTAGTAATATCAGTAGGTGCTGACGGAGCTACTACCACCTCAGATTGTTTATTATCACTAAGAAAAAGTTTAAAAAAAATAAATATAAAAACAGCAGAAATGGCAAGCAAAATCACAATACTTTGCTTAGGATTAGTTGCAACTTTTGACAGTTCATTTTGAACTTCTGGTATGTCTTGTTCCTCTGTACCAGATTGAAAAGTAGTATTATCTTGTTCTGCCATGTTAAATTAATATCAATTTATAAAAAAATCGTCTAAAATGTAGATTAGAGCTAACAATAAATTTATTGTGTAGTACTAAAGGTTTTCTTAGGATAATAAAACCTAACTACATACACCAAATCCTTTTCACGTCCTTCTTCCAATTCTTTAGATACAACATCGAATTGGTAAGTTCTTTTATTCGTTATTATAGTCATATTTGTTCTAATGTTTTTTTCCAACGGCTTAATGAACAATCTGTTTGCCAACGGAGTCATTTTCCAAGCATATGACTCTCCTAGAACAATATTTTGTATTTCCTCATTTTTGGCAAATTCTATACTTGACTGAAACCCAAAATGTAGAACTAATAAATAAACCTCATTAGGATTATGTATATAAGTTTTAATTCTGTTATCAGTAGTTATGGCTAGATCATCTAAATCATTATCTATATGCATATTACCTGTATAAGCATTGACAATAACCGAATGCAATAATATTATTATTGAAAAAAGAAGTCTAGCTATTATCATCATCTACCCTGTACTCATTAATTTGAAATCCTACTGGATTAATATCTCGGTCTGCATCTGTTAATTCCATTGGAATATAGGAGAAACTTACTACAGCTATTTTATTAAAAACCTTTCTATCACCTGCTGTTTCATTAATAGAAAACCTAATCATATATTTATTTTTATTTTCTTGTAAATTTTCTTGTAATTTTGACCAAGATTTAATTAGTAAGAAAGTTGTGTTATTTTGACCATACATTAAAACTGGATCTATATCTTTATTTTTTATGTAGCCAAGATAGTTATAATATACTGAATTTGAAGATAACAACCTAACCCTTCTACGTGCTTCAGTATCAAAATCAACAGGATTATATGTTTCCCTAGCTATTAAATATTTTTTAATAAAATATCTTGAAAGAGCATCATTGCCACTTAATATCTCCGAAGATATTGGATTAACAATCGTTGCCATACCTGTACTATTATCAATTTGGATAACAAAAGGGCTAAATTCTCTTGAATTTATTACTATAGTTACCGCTGCTATAGATGCCATTACTAAAAGTATCAGTAATATAGATATTACCAACAAGATATTACGCTGTACAATGATTTTATCAGATCTTTCTTCGTACCAATTCCTGGTAATTTTAACAAAGTTACCAGACTGAACATTTTTGGGTTCTATCGTGGGATTAGTAGGTGATTTTAGTATATTTAATACATTCGCTAACATTGTGATTATAACTTATTTCATTTTGTAATATAGCCTGAATTCGATATAACAAGTTATGGCAAAATCTGTTATATCTATAAATATAACAGATTTTTTTGCTCCACTAATAGCTGTTTTCATTATTTTTGCGATATTACTTATTTTTTATTCCCTAACTAGTTAATATAATAATCCTTGTCACTACAATTATACACTAATTTGTCATGTACACTAATAGGATTTTTAATATTATTTATTTTTTACCAAAGGAATAAATTAATTTACCTATCAAGGATTCAATATTAACCGCCGACTGAGTGTATTTTATCTGCTCACCTATCGCCAAATTCTCTTCAGATGAACCTGGAGTTACGGATATATATCTACTACCAAGTATTCCACCTGTAACTATTGCTATACTAGTGTCTTTAGGTAACTTTATATCGTTATTGATGCAAATCGTTAATAAGGCAAAAAAACTAGTCTTATCTAAAGTTATATCAATTACTGATCCGATTTTTACACCAGCTAACATCACATCACTTCCCCTGACTATCCCTTCAGCATTTTGAAAATTTGCTTTAAGCATATACCCAGATTCAACTCTTGATGAGTTGCCAATTTTATAAGCAAAAATAAAAAAACCTATAGCAACTAATATTACTATAAAGCCAACTAAAGTCTCTATAACATTCTGTTTCATTATTTTGATTCACCTAAAGGTTGCCACCTACTATATTCGGCTTTGGTTGTCTTATTTTTTACTATCTTATGCGACAAGCTAGTACCAGTGATATTAGGAAGATAATCTTGTTGCCAGTCGAATTTATCATTATTGATTGGCACTTCATTGATCATATAATGCAGCCAAGCATGCCACATAGGGGGAACTTTTGATGCTTCTACTTTACCTTTATAAACCACCTGTCTTCTAGCTTGACCTAAATAATCAAGCTTTTTACTTTCATAATATTTGTTACCAAATTGATCTTTCCCAATTTCCTTAGAGAAAATAGATATAAAAAAATTATCTATGAATGACATTTGAGCATTTTTATAGCAGTTTCTTTTCCCTTAACAGCCAGACTATCGGCTATCTGATTTCCCTTATTATTACCATGACCTTTAACCCAATTCCAGATAATAGAGTGTTTACCTAGTTCGTCGTACAATTTTTTCCATAAATCAACATTCTTGATAGGATCATTGTTGTTTTTATGCCAGTTATTTTTTATCCAGCTGTTAATCCACTGAGTTATTCCAAGCTGTAAATACTTACTATCTGTATAAAGTTCTACACAGCATGATTTTTTAAGAACTTTTAACGCTTCAATTGCTGCTGTCATTTCCATGCGATTATTAGTGGTGTGTAGCTCATGACCAAATATCTCCTTACAAACTCCATTAAATTGTAACAACGCCCCCCAGCCGCCTGGTCCAGGATTACCTGAGCAAGCTCCATCAGTATATATGATAACTTTAGGTAAACTCAAATGATTCTGTGAATCTGTTCCATAAAACGACGTGGTACTCATGTGATCACCTCTTATTTTAAGCTCCAATTCTTCAAATCATTTGAGTATATCTATACTGGTTTACGGGGTTTCCGAAACTTATCCAAAACTATTATATTATCTGCTGAATTAGATTTACTGCTAGAATCAACACTCCCCTTGATTGTTTCTCTTTGTTTTGCGTCCGATAATTGATTAGATTTGATTGCTTCTGGCTTAAATTTTAGGCTATAACCACTATTAGGATCAACAAAACTGATCAGAGAATCAAATGGTACATTAATCGTTTCTTTGATACCATCAAAACTAACTGTTATGGAAAAGCCATTGATTCCTACAGTTAAATCTTCAAATTGATATTGCATTACTATAGTTATTTCTTTTGGATAGCGTGCTTTTATCCTAGAAGATAAGACCACGGCAGGATTGTCAGTTCTATAAGAAATATACAAGATTTGATCCATCTGCAACTTATCCGCACGAACTCTTGTAAGAATCTTTTTTACAAATTCCAACATACATTCATTAAGAAATTGTTGATATGAGTTGTTCATAGTTATAAAATAAATAAAGAAAATAACACTTTGGAGGCTACCTGCAATAACTAATTAATTCTATAATCTTCTGTTCTGCACTTATAAACTAACGGTCAATCCAACATAATTACTATTAGTGGGGCTTTTTCTGTTGCCCGGTTAAGCCCCCAACCGCGTAGGATTAAGCAGCTAGTGCTTGATTTCCTACGAAACGTTCATTATCATTTGCGTTTCTTTTTTTTAACCCAAAGACACAAGGTCCGGCGGAATTATACCGAGTAAAGATAATTTTTTTATTAAGCACGTCGATCCTATTTCGCCCCCATAAAGTTTCGCTTACAAAATATACTACAACTTATTTGGTGGAAGCGCCGGGTACCGCCCCCGGGTCCGCAACCTCTATTCTAAATTATGTTTATTACTATAGCTACAAAAATAGCAATTTTATATTACATCAATCATAATGAGATGTAAAGGCTAATTTTAACACAGGGCTACCTCATATAAAAACAGTAAATATTGTAAGCGTTCACGGTTTTTTTGCTATTTTCTTATGATGAATAAAAAATCTGAGTTGCCAAACATCTATTAGCAAAGAGCGGCGATACAGCAACGAAACAATCGCATTACATAAGTTTACTCTCACGGGTAAGAATTATTTTTCAGCCAATTTGCCAAATTAGAGCAAAGAACGTTGCCGCGATCAGGGACAAGTAATGTATAATAACGGTTTATCTCAAAGCCCAGTTTCATAGCTGTATGTAATGAGCTTCTATTATCAACGTTGCAACTCCATTTAGGAGTTATTTTGGTATTGAAACACTGTGTAATTAAATGAGATACAATTTGTCTACCGTATCCTTTACCGCGATAATCAGGATGGGTGATAACACCTATTTCAGCGTAATCGCCACCAATACTAGCGTAAACTTCACTCACAACTTGCAAACCAAGACATAACGCATATCCAGTACCATGCATTAAAAAATTTTTATCTGAACCATATAGCTGAGATTGCTCTTTGTACCGAAAGCATTTTTTAAAGATATCCAACGTCTTATACCAATTCCCGAATTTAATTTAGTAAATGATTCATGCAACAAATAGATTGAATTAGCAAGGTATTTAAATTTTTAATAGAGGAAGATACTACTATTTCTAATTGTTCAATTGTATTGTATACTTTATTCTTTATAGTCTCAGACTTTAAATG
>CAJYDF010000023.1:0-61130 GCA_913698145.1 Sericostoma sp. HW-2014 | reverse complement strand
TTAATCCTATGCGGATTATATACCAAATCTCCAGCTTGAACATGCTTATATTTTTGGTTTATGTCCTCGCCTTTTAAAATTTCATTGTCAAAAATACCAATACTATTACTTACCCCTAAAATTCTAAAATCTGTAATTGGCTGTAAAGACGGTTCTATTTTTTCTGTTATCTCCTCAATATAATCACCAAGTTTTATAATATCACCTTTTAAATTAGCAAAAATATCTAAATAATCATAAATCCATAAACTATAGCTATTCTTGGCTATTTCAGTTGATGGTATTATGGCAGATTCAATCTCTGCAACAGCCTTTTTATTATTGAAAGCATCAAGTGCAACTGGTAAATCATTATCCTTAATTGGCTTCTTTCTTGAACCAAGTTCATGACCAACCGCATTAATTGCAAAAAAGAACGTGTCTGAGATCTTTCTGTTTTTCTCGAAATATATAATACTTGTTTTTGTTGGTGTATAAGGTTCAAAAAGCTTTCTTGGCAATGAAACAATAGAAACATTTGATGAGTTATTAAAAATATACTCTCTCACCTTTCCAACATTGCCTCCATCTGAAACAAAGTTTTCTTTTACAAGTAAACAGCCTCTACCACCTGGTTTTAAAGCTTCAAAGCAATGCAAAGGACAAATAGCGTCACCATTATTTGATTGAATAGGATATAAAGACCCAAACCTTGTTTGTTGCGAATATGGTGGATTTGTAATTACAATATCATATTTTTGATTTACATAATCGGAAAGGGTGTCTTGTTTCTTGATATTACTATGTCCGTCTCCAAACAAAATCATATTCATTTTTGCAATTCTTGCATTAACAGTAATCTCAGAACCATAAATTGTTTTTTTCCTTAGAATATTTTGCATCTCGTCGTTAAACGAAGTTCTGATTTTTAAATATCTAAATGCTTCAATTAAAAATCCTCCTGTACCACAAAAAGGGTCATAAATGGTTTCGCCAATTTTAGGATTAACCATACTTATCATTGTTCTTACAATATTTCTAGGTGTAAAATATTCGCCTAAATCTTTAATTTTGATGCCTTGGTAAGCATTTTTTAAAAAATATTCAAAAGCATCACCATTCACATCACTATCTGAAGCTGTAAGGTTAAGTTTTGAAAGCTCACAAATAATTTCTTCAAAAATATCAGGGGAATTAATAGGGAACGCTTCGCTAAAAATATCACCATACTTCTTGTTAATCTTAATCCACACAACATCTTTCACATATTGATACAACTCGTTTCCTTTTTTCTGAGAAAAGGAACTCCATCTAAGATACTCATCTAACTTATTTTCTTCACCTCCCAACATCTTTAGAACGGAAATTTCATCAAGAATTTTTAAAAACAAAATATCAGAAAATGCCCCAAATCTGTCAAGCCCTGCTTGCAATCCATCCTCTCTTAGTAAATTAGCCGCACTTTTAAAGATCCTAATAAGTTCGTCTCTTGAATGCTGAATGAAATTTACCGCAGATAGTATTTCAGAGCCCTCATTAACAAATCTGAGTGCCGTATGGTGATTTATAAATTGCCTTACATCTTCCCCGTCAATTTTAAGATTACGCCCATTATACAAATATTGGGTTTCAATATAACTTCCATTATAAGCAAATATAAGCGGCGTATTTAGTGGTTTAGCATACAAATTCAATGCTTGGTGCATTGCTAATTGTATACTTTCATTTGGTTTTTTTGCCTCAATTATTATTATTGGTTCGTTACTTCCTTCCTTGTATAGTACAAAGTCAGGTATTTTACCGTTAAGTAATTCTTTTTGTTTGGTAAATTTCACTCTTTGTTGATAAACGTTACATCTTGGGTCTTTTTCATCGACAATCCAACCAAGATTAGCAAGTTGAACCAGGATATCATACGTTACAGATGCTTCTAATCTTTTAGTATACATAAAGAATATTCCAATTTTACAAAAAAGCTTGTTGTACCAACAAATTAAATATATCGTAATTATCTCTGTTATTATATCTAAAACAGAACTCATTAACGTATTTTTGTAAGTATTGTGGTGTATAGTCAATTGATAAGAAGTTGGTGACGTCGTTGCTCAATGCTCGCCTATTACTTATAGGCGTCGCTCCATCGTTCCTAGCCCCAAATTCTCCTGAATTAACTATACATCGCTAGAGACTGCCTGCAATCTCCTAGTTTTTGAATAGCTTCACCAACTTAAAATTAACATATCTCGATCTATTCTGAAACTTTTAAAACGCTCTAATACTGACATACCTAGTAGTGATATATCGAGACCACCAGTACCTATATGAGCTTCAATATTTCTAAAGAAAGCTCTGTTATCAATTACTACACTATCTAATTTCACGGGGGCGGCTTTACTAGTACCATTAGCCGTCGAGTAAATTCTAGTGTAATGTAGTTTTGATAAGTCAAACCCTAGCATTTTAGCATCATTAGTAGTAAGGGCAACATCACTTGCTCCGGTATCAATCATAAATTTAATTTTTACTCCATTTACCAATATGTCAATGTAAAAATGTCCGTCGCTACTACGGCTAATCACTAATTCTCCTTGTTTATTGACCCAATTATATGATGGTATTAGTACGGATACGACTCGTTGTGTGGTATAATTTAATTCAAATCTGAAAGCGTAACCAATAATTATGATCAAAAAAATTAGCCCCCAAATTAATAGCTGAATAGAGACGATCTTTATCCCCTTTTGATTAAAGGAGTTATAAACGATACTGATAATAATCAAAATCATTACAAAGCAAGATATACTTTTCTGGCTACTCCAAGAGAACCCAGGAAATTGTGCATCTACCAATTTACGTATCAAGAAGGTAATGACCGTACTAATACATAAAAGCATTGTTAATTTTATAAGACTCTTATTGCTCACATTAAGTCACCTATATTCTCTAAAAATAATCTTGCTCTATGAGATTTTGGCTTTTCAAAAAATTCTGCGGCTGGCTGATCGGCTAGAACTTGCCCGTGATTCATAAAAATTATCCTATCCGCTATCGCTTTGGCAAATTTGATATGGTGAGTAACAACAATCATCGTCATTTGACTTTTTAATAAAGAGATAATTTCAATAATATCTTTAATATTTTCAGGGTCTAAAGCTGAAGTAGGCTCGTCAAATAACATTACCTCTGGATCCATCATTAAGGCTCGACAAATGGCTACTCGCTGTTTTTGTCCTCCAGATAGATTGATAGGAAAAGCAGTAACTTTTTGTTTTAAACCAAATTGCTCTAATAATTTCTCCGCCTTAGAAATGGCAGTCATCTGCTGCATTTTCAAAATATTAACAGGAGCATATATTAAATTATCCTGAACATTTAAGTGTGGGAAAAGATTAAAAGATTGGAAAACCATACCAATTTTAAGGCAAAGCTTCCTTTTATTCTTTTGAGTTAACTTTTTGTTATCAATAAACACTTGTCCAGTAGTAGGTATTTCTAACGCATTAATAATTCGTAATAAAGTGGATTTACCACTACCAGAAGAACCTATAATCGCTATAGTTTCCTTTTTTTTGAACTCAAGACTAACATCTTTAACAGCATAAATTTTACTATATTTTTTTGAAACCTTATCAACTACTATCATACTAAACTATAAATTTGTAACCATCATATAGAGGTTTTATATTGCTTGGCAATATTTTTGATATCTCGTGATAATCAATAAAATGATTCATATTAGTTAATAATATTTGTTGCGGTTTGTATTCATATTCCCACTGTAGGATTTTATCTAATCCTGCATGGCAATCATTAGATTCGTATGCCATACAATCTAATATCCACACTTTGATATTTCTTAAGAATGGTTTGGATTCTGTCGGAAAATCTGCCACATCACTAGAATATACAAAATCATCCACTCTAATACCTAAACTATCTATAGGACCATGATGCTGTCTAAAAAATTGTACCTCTATAGTGTTAATTTTAAATTTTGCAAAAAAATCTACCGGTCTTGCAATCAGTCTATCCGGAGCAAACAAGTGTTGGTGATGATTCTCAGTTCTCAATGCTGTAGTATTATCAGTAAAAATTTCTAAAGGTCTTTTCTGAAAGAATGGAAATACACGTAGATCATCAATACCGTTAACATGATCTGCATGATAATGGGTTAATATGGCACTGTCCACTTTTTTAATCTTTTCTCGTAGTAATTGCTCCTTAATGTTGAAACCAAAATCAACAAGAATTTGACTATTACCATCATCCATATATATTGATGATCTAGTTCTTTTATTGTAACTTGAAGTCGAGGTGCATGTATTGCAATCACAATTAATTATCGGTAGACCAAGCGATGATCCACACCCTAGTACTGTTATTTCTAGCATAATATTATTTACTTAAATCAAATAAAATTAAAATTGAAAATGTTTGAACTTTTATATAATTTCCAAGGTCTTAATCAAGAAATATTCTTGTGGATCAATAGCATAACTAACCATTTTAGCATAATAGCTTATATTCTACAAATTATCTCTTATTGTTTTAATATTACCAACTTTGCTATCGCTTATTTGATATATTGCGTATATTTTTACATTCAGATAAAAAAGATTCAAGATTTTAATCATCGTCAGAGCAAATTTTGGGCTATATATAATAAAATGGTAATGATTGGTATAATTTATACGATATTCGGTTGTATTTATGCTCTACTTAAGTTTTCGGTTAATCTACCTAGACCATTTTGCTCATTGCCTATTAATAGTTTTGTAACAATTGCTAATATTGAACTTGAAAGATGTTTGTCTAGTTTTCCAAGCAGTCATTCTGGGTTAGCATTATTGGTTGCCTACTGTATTTGGTCATATATAACAATCAGACAAAAAATTATAGCCATTTTGATTGTTATTTTAGTGGCGATATCACGTATTACTCTTGCTATGCACTACCCAGCTGATATTATTTATAGTTTCCTTATCACCATAATAATTATCATACTTGGCAGAATAGTTTTTAGAATTTTTGCCAATAACTTAATAAAATGGCTAGGAGGCTGCCTGCAATAACTAATTAATTTAATCTTTCATTAATCTACCTAATTTTTATTTTGAATAAATGCAACTTATGTTTTATAATGATATCATCCTAAAAACTCTCATATAGCTTTAATTTTATGCAAAATGTAGAAATTATTGAGACTATCTCTACATCAATATCATGTTCTGGCAGAGAGTCGCCTTATGATCATCCAAGAATTTATTTGGAAATTGATTCAACCAAAGGTTCTATTATGTGTCCTTATTGTAGTAAAAAATTTGTGTTAATTAAGTAATGAAGATAAAACTCCTATCAGATAGCACTATAAATCGTATCGCTGCTGGAGAGGTAATTGAACGACCAGCTTCGGTGGTAAAAGAACTAGTTGAGAATGCTATTGATGCAGCTAGCACTAAGATAGATATAATGCTTGAGCAAGCAGGCAAAAATCTTATTGTTATTTCTGATAATGGAATAGGTATGTCTGAGGATGACCTAAATATTGCCATAGAGCGTCATACTACTTCTAAACTTGATGAGCTAGATTTATTAAATATTCACACTTTTGGCTTTCGCGGAGAGGCATTACCTTCTATAGGATCTGTAAGTAAGATGCTAATTACTTCAAAGGCACGTGGAGCTGATAGAGCATATCAGATGCAAATTAGTGGTGGGAGTAATAAAGGAAGTAAGCCTACCATTCACAACGAAGGTACTAAGATTGAAATACGAGATTTATTCTTTGCTACTCCTGCAAGATTAAAGTTCTTAAGATCTGATAAAACCGAATTTGCAGCTTCATTAGATGTAATAAAGAAAATTGCATTAGCTCATCCTAAAATCAGTATTAATTTATCTCATGATGGTAAAAATATTCTAAAAGTAAAAGGACAAGATGGTAATTTTGACGAAATTCTAAAGCAAAGAATAATTGATATAGTAGGTTCTGATTTTATTGAAAATTCGGTTCATATTAATCTACAAAGACCAGAAATTTCAGTATATGGCTTTACTAGTATTCCTACCTTTAATAGAGCTTCTGCTGAGGATCAGTTTTTATTTGTTAATAATAGACCGGTTAAGGATAAATTACTACAAATCGCTTTAAGAGTAGCATATCAGGATTACTTAGCTCGGGATAGACACCCAGTTTCAGTTTTGTTTCTACAAATAGATCCCCAAATGGTTGACGTTAATGTTCACCCTGCCAAAACAGAAGTAAGGTTTCACGATCCAAATACCATACGGGGATTACTGGTAAGCTCTATCAAGGATGCCCTTGCCACGAAAAGTCATATGGTTTCAACGAATATTGCCACAACTGCCTTAGGTCTTTTTCGAAATACAGCAACTACTAATAATGCTGTTAAAACAAATATACCATTACAAAAAAGTCCTAGCTCTTCAAAAAAAATATACCAGGATAATTTAACTCCACATAATTTGAGCGTATCTGATAATAGCAGTACTTATCGAACCCAAAATTTAACTCTCCCTAAATCCAACCAAAATAGTTTTAATATTCAACAGCCATTAATAAAGACTGAACCTCATGCTAAAGTAGAGGTAGTAGAGGACTCTATAGTCAATTCAGGAGAAGTTGATGCTAGGAGCGATGGAGCGACGCCTATAAGTAATAGGCGAGCGACGAGTGACGACGTCACCAACTTCTCATCAATTGACTATACCCATAGCGATTGTAACAATGGGTTACTCGGAGCGGCAAGAGCACAATTGCACGGTACTTATATAATATCACAAACAGCAGATAGTATTGTTATCGTAGATCAACATGCAGCCCATGAACGTTTGGGATATGAAAAAATTAAACAGACGATAAGTAATAATGGGCTAATTAAGCAGAGATTACTGATACCTGAGATAGTAGAATTACCAGATGTCAAAAGAGCCGATTTATTATATAATAAGAAGGCAGACCTTTCTAAATTAGGTTTAAGCATAGAAAAATTTGGCGAGCGATCCATCATTGTATCAGAGGCTCCAAGCCTATTAGGAGATATCAATATAAGCCAACTTATTCAAGACTTAGCAGATAATTTATCTGATCTTGGCGAAAATATTTCCTTGATTCAATTGATTGAACATGTTACAGAAACATATGCATGTCATTATTCTATCAGAGCAGGTCGTAAATTATCTTCTGAAGAAATGAATGAATTGTTAAGGCAAATGGAGAAAACCCCTTTTTCAGGTCAATGTAATCATGGTAGACCAACTTACATTGAACTCAAACTCAAAGATATTGAGCGATTATTTGGACGTACATAATTAGACCTCCTGCAAAACTCTACTTCTGCTGGTAATTTGTACGTCGATGCGGTACTCGAATCCTCACGTACGCTAGAGTACGCTGCGGTTCTGCGTTCCGCGTCTCCTTCAAATTCCTCAGCATAAGCGAGTTTTGCAAGAGGTCTATTGATAGCTTAATATAATCCATTAATTTGGGATAAGAATAAGCCCTTTAAAGAATGGGTAATAGTAGTTACTGAGTTAGGGAATGAAAAAAATAAGTAATACCGCAAAAATAATAAAAACAACTATTAGTGTAGCAAAAAAATCTGTTATATTTATAGATATAGTGAATTAACTGGAATTAGTGCCGAATAAGCACCCATCGTGCTGTCATTGTGAGGAGCCGCTTTGCGGCGATGCGGCAATCCAAAAAATGCTCAGGAATGGATTGCTTCGTTGGCTACGCCTCTTGGCAATGACGTTTTGTACTTTAACTCTTTTTCCGTGAATGCTCACTAATATTGGAAAAATTGTTTTCATATTTTTGATGAAAATAGTAAATTTCTATAATTTTTTGTTTGTCTAGGAGACGGTCTCCTAGCAACTGGAAATTGAGGTTAATATAATGTTTAACTATAATAATATATTTGATAATCACATAACTAGAATTAAACAAGAAGGCAGATACCGTGAATTTGTTCCTGTTCAAAGGCAGGCAGATAATTTCCCGTCCGCTTGGTATGTTGATAAAGAAATTGTCATGTGGTGTATTAATGATTATCTTGGAATGAGTAAGCACCCAGATGTTACCAAAGCTGCTCTAGAGGCTATAGCCAAATATGGCATTGGCTCTGGTGGCACAAGAAATATAGGCGGCAATAATAGCTGTATAATAGAATTAGAACAAGAACTAGCAACCTTACATAATAAAGAATCAGCTTTAGTCTTTACTTCTGGTTATGTTGCCAATGATACCACCCTTGCAACACTAGCAAAAATAATGCCTAATATAGTTTTTTTCTCAGATGAGTTAAATCACGCTTCTATTATTTCTGGTATATGTAACTCAAAAGCTGAAAAACATATTTATCGACATATTGATGTTCAATATCTTGAAGAACTACTTAAAAAGGTAGATATTAATAGACCAAAGATTATTGTTTTTGAATCCGCTTATTCTATGGACGGATTATTTTCTCCAATAGAAAAAATAGTGAATTTAGCTAAAAAATATAATGCTTTAACTTTTATTGACGAAGTACATACAGTGGGTCTATATGGCAAGCATGGTGCTGGTATTGCCGATCTTCAAGGTTGTGCTGATAAAATTAATATTATCCAGGGAACCCTTGGCAAGGCTTACGGCGTTATTGGCGGCTATATTGCAGCTGATAGTCAGATTATCGATTCTATAAGACTTACGGCTCCAGGTTTTATATTCACCACCTCTTTACCGCCAATTATCGCTTCGGCAGCAACTGCAAGTATTCGTCATTTAAAAAATTCTAATATAGAAAGGGAAACTTATCAAAAGGTAATAGCCAAGGTAAAAAAATCTTTTGATCAAGCTAAAGTGAATTATTTTAAGAATGATAGCCATATTATACCAATAATTATTGGCGACCCAATTAAAGCCAAACAAGCCTCTAATATGTTGTTGAATGACTATAATATTTATGTTCAGCATATCAACTTTCCAACAGTACCACGTGGTACAGAACGCTTAAGAATCATTCCAACACCCAACCATACCGATAAAATGATTCAGGATCTTACCAAAGCTCTTGTTGAAATTCTTAGTGTACTGGATATATCACCATCCATCAATTCCCACTCTATAATAAAATTACCTTTATACCCCGCAGCGTAGGTAATATAGTAAATTGGTTGTTGTACTTGAATGACTTTAATAATCATGTGAACCTATGACTAATCCTATATAAAACGGTTATGGACAAAAGTCTTTAAAAAGCAGATATATAGTAAAATGATTATATAGCTAATTCGATTAGTATTTAGCCATAGTAAACTGGTGTCTATTAGCGATTAGTACTCTATATTTTTTTGCTATTTTCTGTGTAACCGACAAAGCATTTCTAATCACTTTTATGGATTGCCGCGTCGCCAAAGTGGTTCCTCGCTAATAAAAGCTTGGGACACATATACGCCCTCCTCACAATGACGCTTGGTAATCAGATATTTTCTTTTAGCCAAATTAGAAATTTTTTAAACCAACTAGCATCATTAATATCAAAATTATTCTTTTGTATTTTTAAAGATTGGGTTTTTACCATACCTATAGCAGTGGAATATATATGGGGATTATAATCTTCAGCAAAACCTGGTAAAATTTCCGGTTTACCAATTCGTACTTGTTTCTCAAAAATTTTACTTGCTAGCTCTTTTACTCCCCGGAGCATCGCTCCTCCGCCGGTAATAACAATGCGGTAGGCGACCATATTGCCTGCCACAACTCTATCGTGCTGGGCTTGAACCATCAATAATATTTCTTCTACTCTTGGACTGATGACGCATGCAAGATATTTTGAGGTAATTGCTGGTCTACCACTGTCAGGAATTTCCATTTCAAAATCTTCTAAATTAATAATATTATCTTTATCAAGAGAAGATGGCATGGCATTACCATAGAGAATCTTAAGTTTTTCTGCAACGTTCAGGCTTACTGAGAAGACTTTTGCTATATCAGATGTAATATGAAAGCTACCTATATCTATGTAGCTTGTATATATTAACTTGCCTGAGACAAACACGCCAAAAGAGGTAGTTCTTGCCCCCATATCGATTATGATAGAGCCAAGATTTTTTTCATCTTCTGAAAGACAAGCAATTCCTGACGCATAAATTGCTAATATAATATTATTTATTTCCACATGACATTTTGCAAAACAATTGGTAATATTCATCAGCATATTAAAATTTGCTGTGATAATATGTAATTCACACCCTAATTCTTTGCCAAACATTCCGATGGGATCTTCAATAGCATTATTATTATCAAGAGTAAATTCTATAGGGAAATAATGAATAATTTCTTGGTCTTTAATTTTGAATTCCAATAAGGCTTTTTTGATAAGTTTTTTGATATCTTGTGGTGAAATTGGCTGATTAGAAAGTTTTATTTTACTATTTGCATAATAAGACTTAGTGCCATAGCCTGTTAGTGATATAGTTATTTTTTTTATGTTTTTACCGCAATCTTTTTCTAATGCGTAAATCGCTCCGACTATGCTATTTTCCGCATCTTTTAAATCTAATATGACTCCTGATTTAATACCTTTTGAGTGATGCAGAACTTGGCTTACTATTCTTGCATCTTCTCTTTTATCAATATATGCTGCAATACAAGCTATTTTACTACTACCAAGGTCAAGAGTTAAAAAGTTAGACAATCTGGCTTTCATAATTCTTAATATTTTTCTATATAAAACTTACTCAAATCTCGTAAATCTATAGTTTTATAATTTTGATTAAATAATAGATTTTTCATATCCAATCCTGCAAGGTAATCTAAAGCACGATCAAACCCAGAATCTGGCATTTTAACAGTTATACCTTGCTCTAGATTTAAATTCCATCGTCTTTTCCCATAAAGTACCGAAGAGACAATTTTCTTAGCTAGTTCAGGGTATTTTGCTAAATCTTGAATTAATTTGTTAGTATAAATATTAGCATCCAATCCTACAACATGAGGAAGATTAGTGAAAGTACCTATATCAGTAGTAATTTTATATCCTTCTTCATCAATAAGGAAAACTTTCTCGTTAAATTGCCAGATAGCAATTGGCACTCTCTCAGTTAATCTTATGTAAATAGTATTAGGTAATCTTCTCTCAATAATTACAACATTTTTAATCCAAGGATTGCGTTGCAAATTACTCTTTATTGTTCCTAGGTCTAAAGAAAGAATAGGCGTACCCTTATCAGCATTTAAAGTTGCTAATATATCTTCTTCCTTAGTATTATATTGCCCTTCTATTAAAACATTTTCAAGTCTAAAGCTAATATCAGAAGTGAATTCATAAATATTTTGGATAATTTCTTGTCTTACAGGAGCAAAATAGTTGGTAAAGAAAAATGAAGACAACAAAACTACTAGGGTAATTTTAATAAAAAATACCGCTCTAATATACACCATTGCCAACTTTCGTCGTAAAGGTATATTGGCTTTTTTCTTCTTATTAGACGCTTTATTCCTCTTCATGTGTCAATACATGCTGTTTCTAAGATTCTTTCCACTAGCGAGCGGAAATCCATTCCCTGTAAAGCAGCTATTTCTGGTATAATCGATAAGGGAGTCATACCAGGATGGGTATTAATTTCTATAGTAAAAATTTCATTCTTACTTTCGTCAAAAATAAACTCTGCTCTAGCCACACCTCTACAATTCATTGTTTGATATATTCTTTCCGACTCTTCTAGTAACTCATTATATATATTTTGTGGTAATGGAGCTGGACATAAATGCTGGGCAAATCCATCAGTGTATTTAGTATCATAATCATAAAAACGCTGTTTCAGGAGTTTTATTTCCAATACCCCTAAGGCTTCGCCGTTTAAAACGGCTACTTGCATTTCTCGCCCCTTAATATATTCTTCAATCATTACCTGATCACCATAAGGAAAATCATAATCAGCAAAGTTAAAATCATCTTCAGCAAATATTACTTCAACGCCTATACTTGATCCCTGGGCAATAGGTTTTATAACATAGGGTCTTGGCATAGGATCGGCCTTAATGTTATCAGATTTATTAACGACAATATGCTTGGCTACCTTAATATCATTAGCAACAAACCATGCTTTTGCATGTATTTTACTAAATGCTAAAGAAGAAGCGAGAACCCCACTATGAGTATAAGGAATTCGCAAGATATTGAGTAACCCAGGCAAACAACCATCTTCGCCATAAGTACCATGTAAACAATTATAAACTATATCCGGTTTTATCTGTAAAAGTACCGAGGCAATGTCTACTCCCATATCTATAAAAGTAACTTTATATCCACTATCTACCAAAGCTTTGTTAACTCCCGAAGATGATACTAAAGAAACTTCTCGTTCAGCCGACATACCGCCACCTACTACCGCCACATGTTTTTTTCCTTTATCACTCAATATTGTAACCTTAGAATTAGCAATAAAACTTGTTTGATATTTATGCATATTTCCCTATTCTTTTAATTTCCCATTTTAGATCAATCCCACTATTTTCAAATACTCTTTTTTTAACAAGATCCCCAAGATTTTCTAAATCACCAGCAGAGGCATTGCCATGGTTTATCATAAAGTTACAATGTAGTTGCGAGATGGAAGCCCCACCAATTTTGTATCCCCTCATGCCGGCTTTATCGATTAGTTGCCATGCTTTATGATTTTCTGGATTAGCAAATGTACTACCACCAGTACGTTCTTTAATTGGTTGGCTTGCTAGTCTATTTTTACTTATTTCATTCATTTTTTCTAGGATCATATTACTGTCCCCCATCGTTGTCTTAAATATAGCTTTGGTTATAATCAAATCTTGTGGTAAATTATTACCTCGATATTTAAAACCTATTTCTTCGTTAGGGATGGTAATAAAATTACCTCTAGAGTCTATTGCTTCAATTGCTAGGATAATATCTTTAAATTCCGAGTTATAGGCACCGGCGTTCATTACCACTCCACCACCTATAGTACCTGGTATACCACTTAGAAACTCAAAACCAGTAATTGAATGTATTTGACAAAATTTAGCAAGATTAAAATTAAGGCAACTACTTCCTACCGATAATTGCCCTGCCGGTAATTGGTGGTCTGGCATTAATTCTATATTGGTAAAATTCTGACCAAGTTTTATCACAACCCCCTCTATACCACCATCTCTAATAATAATATTTGATCCAGCCCCTAAAACAGTTATTGGTCTCTGTTGTTGGTTTTGTGCGACAAAATCTGCTAAGCTTGATGAATCTAATGGTTTAAAAAATATCTCCGCAGGTCCACCAACTTTAAACCAAGTTAAATGACTTAAATTGTAATTATTTTTATATTCACCAGCTATTTGCATAATTATAAAATATCTACTTTACAGATTTATTCTAATTTTTGGATTGCTTCGTCGGCTTACGCCTCCTCGCAATGACGTTCTTGGGTAAATTGCTGATGCAAATTATTTGCCCAAGCAGAAATACTCCCAGCACCCATCATAATTATTATATCATTTGGCATAGCTTCCTTGGCAATAAGACCAGCTATATCTTGGTGATTCTCGATAAATGATACCATCGAATGAGATTTAGTATCCTTGATTTTATCTACTAAATTTCTTCCCGTTATGCCATCTATTGGCTGTTCACCGGCAGCATATATATCTGTGATATACAGCTGATCAGCATCAAAAAAGCAAGTTATAAAATCATCAAACAAATATTTAACCCTTGAGTATCTATGTGGTTGGAAGATTGCTATAACTTTACTATTTTGCTTATTAGCAATATTTCTTGCCGTAGCAAGTGTAGCTTTTACTTCTTCCGGATGGTGAGCATAATCATCAATTATCGTAGCGTTATTATATTCGGCTACTTTAGTGAATCTGCGTTTTATCCCTTTAAAGCTATTAAATCCATTTTTAATAATTTTAATACCAAAATCAAGCTCTACGGCTATCGCGATAGCCGCAAGAGCATTAAGGATATTATGCCTTCCCGGAGTAGGTAAGGTGATGTGTTCGATAGTTGTTACCCCATTTACGTTAGGTAGACTAATTCGCACATCAAAAGTTGATGATTCAATATCAGAGTTTAAATTAAAGGCTTGTATGTTGGCATCATTTGAGTCTATTCCATAAGTTATGATTCTACGCTCAAATATGTCATTTACTAGTTTTCTAACAATTTGGTGATCAATACAAGCCACGGCAAAACCATAAAATGGTAAATTAGTTACAAAACTCTTAAAAGCTTTAATTAAACTATCAAAATCCTGATAAAAATCTAGATGTTCCGGATCGATATTAGTTATTACTGCGATCGTTGATGGTATGTGAATGAAAGTTGCATCAGATTCATCAGCTTCAGCTATTAGATAATTCCCAGATCCAAGATATGCATTGGTGGATATATTATTAATAATACCACCATTAATTAGCGTTGGGCAAAGCCCAGCCGCTTCAAATAAACAGGCAACGAGTGATGTAGTCGTAGTTTTGCCATGCGAACCAGAAATTGCTATGGAACATTTTAGCCTCATTAATTCAGCTAGCATTTCAGCTCGCCTAATTATTGGTATTTTTTTACGTATAGCTTCCTGAATTTCAGGATTATCTTTATTAATAGCCGACGAGACCACTACATATGAAACATCAGTAATATTCTGAGCTTGATGACCAAGGAAAACCTTAATACCATTATTTTCTAGTCTTGTGGTATTATAATTTTCAGCTATATCAGAACCTTGCACTTTATATCCGAGATTATGTAGTATTTCGGCAATGCCGCTCATACCAATTCCCCCAATGCCGATAAAATGCATAGTGTCAAGAGTCCCATTTATTTTTTTTAACTCTAATAGAAACATGTATATAATAATTAATTGTCTATCTCTTGCATAATAAGTTTTTAACTAAAGGTCAAGCTCTAATGATGAGTATACAACAATTATAGCGTACACTAAGCGTTATTAGAAAAATATTGTAAAAATATTATATATATCCGACTAGCATTTAGCCAGCATCTATTAGCAAGACCACGTAGTGGTCGTGGTTACTTCCCTGGATTGCTTCGTCGTCGCTAAAGCGGCTTCTCGCAATGACGTTTAAAGCTTACAACATCTCCCACGATATTTTTGTTGCAATTAATAATGTTTTATTTATAAGAAACAATGATATTCTATAAAGAATTTGCATTGTGAACATACGGTAATTTGGAATAGGAGAATTATTAATCAATAAAAAAGGTTTTTTATGACAAAGTTTATGACAAGAATATATTTGGTTAAGGCATTGTTTCTTTATATGTGTATAACATCTAACGTTGCCCTGGCCTCAATATCGATGATTGTAGGTGGTTCGTATTCTAAGCATATGAAAGAGATTTTGGCTGTCACACATTTTCTGCAAGATAATGGAATCACAGTTCTATCTACTAAAGAAGGTGTTACAGAAAAAACACCTCATGGTAAATTTGTTTTTTTAGCTTCTGATCGTATAAAAGTTGCTCGCCTTGCACAGGATTCTTTTTTTGCACAGATTAGACAATCTGCTGCTCATATTGTTGTAAATGTTAATGGATATCTAGGATTATCATCAGTTATGGAAATTGGTTTTTCTATAGCAAATGGGATAACTATTTATTCAGTATGTCCTGTTCGTGATGCTACTATTTCGTTATATACGAGAGATATTAGAGAGCTTTTTCCAGATTTTTTTGAACATTTTAAACAAAATAATAAAATTAATTGTGAAGCTAAAAAATATTGAGTTTATATATCTAATCTGACTAGCATTTAGTTGTGGTAAACCGGCGTCTATTAGCGAGACCACGTAGTGGTTGTGGCAATCCATTTCTAATCATTTTCCTGGATTGCTTCGTTGCCGCAAGGTGATTCCTCGCAATGATGTTTAAGGCTTACAACATCTCCCAAGCGTCATTGCGAGACCATGTAATGGTCGAAGCAATCCAAATATGATCACTTTCTTGGATTGCTTCGTTGCCACTGAAGTGCCTCCTCGCAACGATGTTGCTTTGTCGTGCTAAGCACTTCTACTGTTTTTTCTCTAACATTTCAGTATTTTCTAGTGTATAATGTAATCACGTGGTTTGACAATTAATCCACTAAACAATAGATATCTTGCATAACCTAAAGATAATTGAGGAATTTTTAGGAAAAACGAAGTCGAGTACCGTAGCGTACTCAGATGTACGTGAGGAACGGAGATGAGTTTTGACAACAAAATTACCAATTAGATTAGATTAGGTTATGTAAGGTCTAATGATTATGAACAATTATTTTGAGTTATTAGACATAGAAAAAAAATATGATATTGACTTGCCTATCTTAGATCGTCAATATTTCGCTATGCAGTTAAAATATCATCCGGATAGAACTAACTCTAACACCGAAAAGCAAAAAAATTTGGCTATCTCTATTGAGCTAAATAAGGCTTATGCAATGCTTAAAGACGATTTAGCACGAGCTGAGTATCTTCTCTTGTTAAACAATATAGTTTTGGATGACCTAAAGGTTAGGCAAGGTATTTCAAAGGAACAATTAAATGTTGTGTGGAGTGAATTAGAGCTTGTTGAGACTACTGAAGACTTAACAAAGTTAGAACATATGCTAAATAACAAAATTCTTGAAAAGCAACAACTTACTAAATCTCTAATTGCTGCATTCCAAAATCAAAATATGCAAGATGCTATTGATAGTACTATAAGATTTAAATATCTTAAAAACTTAATTAATAATATTCAGCTAAAAATCAAGTTATGCAAATAATAGAAATTAGTGAGGCTGGCTCTTCCCAGCATAAAGAAAATGATAAGAACATAGCCGTTGGCATTGATTTCGGTACAACAAACTCATTAATTGCTTTGTCAAATCAACAAGTGGTACAAATTATCACAAATGATCAAGATTTAGAACTTATCCCATCAGTGATAGCCTTCCATGGTGAAAGCTTTATTGTGGGTAATCATGATATAATCGATAATCTTCGCTCTATAAAAAGGCTCTTCGGTAAGAAACTATCCGATATACAAAATAACCCGACACTTTTTGCTTTAGTGAAAGATTATATTGACCTAGATAGTGAAATATTACGGCTGCAATTTGCTGGAAAATTGATGACTGTTCCGGAAATTGCTGCCCAAATCTTTCTCTATTTAAGGCAACAAGCTACTGAAAGATTAAACTCAGAAGTTAAAAAAGCGGTAATAACTGTACCGGCACATTTTAACGATGCTGCTAGAGGAGAAGTAATGCTGGCAGCAAAAATTGCTGGATTTGAGGTATTACGGTTAATTGCAGAACCAACAGCAGCAGCCTATGCGTATGGTTTCAATAAAGAAAGCAGAGGGTGTTATTTAGTATATGATTTAGGGGGAGGAACTTTTGATGTATCAATTCTCAATATGCAAACCGGCGTACTTCAGGTTATTGCCACTGGCGGAGATAATATTTTAGGCGGTGATGATATTGATCACTTAGTGATGAAGTATTTTTGTGATAAATATAAATTAGTAGCATCTAACGAATTAATAAAATTAGCAAAAAAAGTTAAAGAAACACTTAGTGTACAAAATAAATGTAGTATTATAGATAATCCGACTAGTATTGCTCCCAATTTACAAACGTCATTGCGAGGAGATACTTTAGTAGCGACGAAGCAATCCATAAAAGTAACCAAAAATGGATTGCCTCGTTTGGGCTTCGCCCCTCCTCGCAATGACACCAGTTTGTTACGGATAAATGCTAATCGGGTTAGCTATATATATGAAGAAAAGATGTTGGAGTTAGATATAGAAAATTTTGAGAGGTTAATAACACCATTAGTAGAACGTACCATAGCTATTACTAAAGATACGCTAGAACAGGCAAAGACCCCTGATATTTCAGGTATTATCCTGGTTGGTGGTTCAACTCGTATACCGTTAATTAGTAAGAGTTTAAGGCAAACATTTAATACTATTATTTTTTCAGATATTAACCCAGATAAGGCGGTAGTATGGGGTGCGGCTCTGCAAGCAGAGAACCTAACTTCTGCAAATATTAATTCCTTATTAATCGATGTAGTGCCTTTGTCACTTGGTATTGAACTAAATGGAGGAATTACTGAAAAAATTATTCTGCGTAATAGCCCTATACCGATATCGGTTACTAAGGAGTTTACCAATTATGTGGATAACCAAACTTCTATGAAGCTACATGTGGTACAGGGGGAGAGAGAAATGGTAGAGGATTGTCGGTCACTTGCAAAATTTGAACTAAAATTGCCACTAATGAAAGCAGGGGGAGTTAGGATAGAAGTAACATTTTCTATTGATGCAGATGGCATTTTGTCAGTGTCAGCTCTAGAAAAAAATAGTAATATCTCACATAACATTGAAATAAAACCAAGTTATGGTTTAAATGAAAGTGAGATTACCGAGATTTTAGAAAATGCTTATCAAAATGCGGCTAGTGATCATAATAAGAAATTGTTACAAGAAACAATTATTAACACAAAATCTTTGCTTTATAATATAGAAAATGCTATTAGAGAGATGCCAAATCTTCTTGCAAAAAATGAAATGGAAAAAATTGATATGGCAATTAAAACTCTAAAAGAAGCAATAGACTCAAATGATCGTGATTACATTATAGAATGTAGCAAAAATTTTGAGAGTATAACAGAGCATTTTCTTGCCGAAAGATTAAATAGCACGGTGGAAGGCTTACTTAAAGGTAAGCATATTAATGAAATAAACTAAAGTGAATTGAAGATGGATGATAACTAATGCCTAAAGTAATTTTTGTTGTAGATAAAGATGGGACAGAGAAAATAGTAGACGCCCCTATAGGATTGTCTATTTTGGAAATTGCTCATCAAAACGATATTGATCTTGAAGGTGCATGCGAAGGCTCTCTAGCATGTGCTACTTGCCATGTTATTTTAGATGAGGAGTTTTATCACAAATTAAAAAGTCCTTCCGAGGCAGAAGAAGATATGCTTGACTTAGCATTTGGTCTTACTCATACTTCAAGACTTGGTTGTCAGATTATTGTTACTGAAGATCTTGACGGTATAAGGGTTCGCTTACCATCTGCTACCCGTAATATTAATTTATAATTGAGTATAATAAAGTGATACGCAAAATTTTACTTTTTATTTGTTTAACTTACACCATAATATGGTTTGCCGTTGCTTATACTATCAAAAGTAATGTGGTAAGTACTATAAATAATTCAGAGACAGATAATATTAAGATATCTTATAGCCAAGTCAAAGTTTCTGGTTTCCCTTCCCGCTTGCAGATTAGTTTAGTCGAGCCAAAAATAAAATTTATTGATCATATTAATTCTAAAGAAATATCTGCTGAAAAAATGACATTTTTATTTGATTTTAGTTTTAAAAAAGCTAACTTGATTTTAGGACAAACAATAAAACAACAAGAAAATTTTGGTGGTAAGTTAATTGAATATAGTGTACAGTCGAAGCAAGATATTGCCGCACTAGTTAAATTTAATAAACCTATATATAGATTGTCTAGTGGAGATAATCTAAAATCTATCGTGAAGCTTTTGCAAGTTAACAATAAATTATTATCAATTATTCAGAAAGATAAGGAAATTTTTAATATTAGTGACTTGGTTTTCTTAATCAATAAAGCAAAATCTCAGGATGGCGAAGATATAGCTTTACAATTACGTTTGTCATATGCTGCAGAGGAAGATTTTTTGAATTTCAAAACAGCTCAGCTTGATTTAGCCACCCTAATAAATATCTCTAAGGATCAAGGTAAAGATATCAATTATATCAAAAATTTAAATATTGACCGATTAGTTTTCTCTTGTGATGATAATGCCCAAATAGCTTTAATAGGTTTTTTGCAATTTTTTGAGAGTAACTTACCAAAAGGTAAATTATCTTTTGAATTAACTAATCATCATGATATCATCGATAAGTTGATACCTAATAATTTGCTATTACCTAAAAAAATGATCAAGGCTATAATTGAGAAAGTTGCTAATTCTTCTGTATCTGAAGTGGTTAAGACAGATGATAGTGAAGTAGCAACTTATGAAAAGGTAAAATTTGATATTGAGTTTTCTGATAATGGCATACATATAGGTTCAATTAATCTGCTTGAGTTTAAACTAGAGGATAGTAAGGTAAATGCTGATGAACCTTTAGAAAGTAATAATACTGATACTTGGCAAAAAGAAATACCAGAAAATTAAGTGGTATTAATAAGAAATGTTAAAGAAGTATTTTCAGATAGAACGTGCTATAAATTTTTGGATAAGCCAGTTGATAAAATTTTATTGAAAGAAATTTATAATATAGCAAAACGTGGTCCTACTTCAACTTAATTCTACTGTCTAGCTCACGGAATACTCCAACTTCTTTCCATAAGTCTCTATTTCCTATAACATAAATAACTTCTTTAGCACGGGTAACTGCTACATTTAAGATGTTAGGAAATTTGCCTACCCATACTCGACTGCCATCTTGGTCTGATCCTTGTGCCCCTAATACTAAAATTACCGCTTCAGCTTCTCGACCTTGGACAGTATGTATTGTTCCAACTCGCTCATTAAGCCAAGAATAGATATCTGTAGTTATCCAAGATTTTAAAATATGACTATCTTTTATAATTTTGCGTAAATTATTCGCAACAACTCTAAAAGGTGTCACAATATACAGATTTGGCTGTATTCCAGCACTCTTTAATGTACCTAATAGTTCAAGTACCTTTTGCCCTTCTTCTGGACACCACTTATCTGACGCTTCTCCTTGAACATCAAACCATTTAGAAGAACCAAGACACTTATGTATTGCAGAGCTGCTATCAGAACTCTTGGCGTGAACCATAGATTCTCCATAAGCAATTATATTAGAAATATCAAACATAGGATTTCCACAACGTCTATGTACTAGTAAAGGCACACCAACCAAACGACTTCCGTGCTTAGTATCAAATTCATAAATATATGAAATTGCGGAATCTGATAGGGTTTGCACTGATGCTTCTGGGGCATTGAAACGTTTTGGATCTACTGAAAATTGTTTACATATACTTTTTGTTAAATTGTCAGGTAAATCAACCACTGGTTCTATTTGTAGAGGATCCCCTGTCACTATAACACGTTTTGTTCTCATTATAGCCCCTACAGCAGCTTGCGGTAAAGCCTGCCCAGCTTCATCAATAATAAGCCATCCAAGAGAATTGGCAGGGATATCCTTTAACATTTTCTCTACAGATGCAAAAGTTGTTGATACACTAGGAACTACAAGGAAGAAAGATGCCCATAAGTCTAGTAAAAAATCAGTGGTGCTTTTATCTATTACGTTAAAAGAATCCCTAAAAATTTTCATCATAGCTCCAAGGTTATGATGTAAAGGTTTGGCTGCTGCATCTATAAATGCTTTATGTAGTTTTATAGCGGAAATAAATACCTCATCGCGTAATAATTGTGTCTGTTCGTTACACCATGGGGACACTAGGTGCATTTCTTCAGAGGATTTTGCAAATAAACTACTATCAATCAAATGATTTTCAAATTCTTTAGAGGATGTTACAATCTTTTTCTTTTTATAATTAAGACGAACAATCTTTTGCCTTATCTTTTTCCTTTCTTCTCTCCAGGCACGAAATGAAGGAGTATTTAGAATACACCAAATAATATGTGGTTTTAATTTATCATGTTTTAATAAAAAATCTTCTATATCCTCTACCTTTCCTAACTCTTTTTCTAAATTTTCTAACTCTTCAACTAAATTTCTTGTTTCTTGTAATTTAGAGAGTTCATCTCGACTTGCTTTTAATGTTTTTTCAAAATTTTCTTTAGCTTCTTTCCAACGTTCTAAAGCTTCACTATGACTAGACGGTGGGTTATTTTCTTCAATAATTTTAGGGTATCTAGTTTCAATGATTTCATGACTATCTGGATCTTTAATCTCGAATTTCTGCGATTTTCCATTTATTTCTGCTAAATATGTTGAAAAGCTAAAATCCTTATCCCACCAAAATTTTTCATTAAAATTCTTACAATTAGTCATATTGCCAAGTACTGCTGCAATCAAACCCCAACTTCCACCTCCAAGTAATGAATCAGATAGAGCTTTAAAATAACGCAGATCATTTGCATTATCGGCAATGGCTTTTAAACTAGGTAATTCAGTGCTAATATTTTCAACAGCCTTATTGTTAGATGAGGCGATTAATATTTCAAAACCTTTTAGTCTTTCATCTAATTTGTAAATCTTGAACCACCCCTTTCCGGCTTGTATTTTTTCCCCTGAATCAATAAAAGCTTGTTCAGGATCAACAAAATTCAGTAATGCTTCTGCTCTTTCTGCAACTAATTTTGCCACAATATCACGTAATAAAGTTGTTTTTCCTGTTCCTGGTGGTCCATTAATTGCAAGAATTCCACTGTCTTTTAGTTCAGTCATAGATAAATTAACTGCAGCCTGTTGAAGTAATACTAAAGGATGTCGTCCTAATCCAGGCCATCTTGCTGAAGGAATGTTTTTAGGGGAAAGAATATTTTGTAAAACAGTCTTATCTAGGATATTTTGACGTTTTAGGTCATTCACACCTAAATATTGTAAGAGGTTTGTTGAAGCACTTGAAGCACTTGAAGCACTTGAAGTATCTTGGTTTTGAGCTAAAGTATCAGCAATTAAAGTACTAGCTTTTGCTAAATCATTTAGGTAAAAGCTGTTAAGTAATACAGTCTTAGTAGGACCATCTTTTTCACTTGATTCAGGGTCATCTTTTTCACTTGATTCAGGGTCATCTTTTTCACTTGATTCAGGGTCATCTTTTTCACTTGATTCAGGGTCATCTTTTTTACTTGATTCAGGATCACCTTTTTTTCTTAATTCGTAAGTTCGGAGAGCAAATTTTTTATTTATTAGCATTTCTGCTGATATACCATAAATATTATTAGTAAGGTAAGTATAAGCCTCATCTATCATTATTTTATTCAAGGGAAGCTCTTTACCATTTTCATCTTTTTTACGTAAGATTCCATCAAAAGCTATTTCCATTTTTTGTTTAACTAATGCCCAGTCCCTTAAGTTTTTAAGACTATTTTTTAACGCTTGAGGAGCACCCCATGCAAAACTTGATAAATTAACAGATATATCATTTTTAAGAAGACAACCATGCTGATCTACAGTAATTACCCCTGTAATGGCTTCTCCTGATACTTGTTTTGATTCGACACTTGTATCACCATATTTTTTAACTAAAGCAGAAAATACACTCTGAAGACTAATCGAACCCATTATTATTTGATAGAATAATTTTTTCTCAGGAGGTACTTCTTCGCCACCATTCTCCCATGGTAGTCCATTATCTAATAAAGCAACTAAACTTTTTTCTCCTCCTACTAGGTCTTCTGCTTTACAAAATGTTCGAGGCGACAATACTTCCAAAACAGTCCAAGCTGATAAGACGTTACTTGCTTCTTGCATAGTTAATGGTTTCATTTTGTTAGTAATTTAATGTTCTAAGAAATCTGCCCAGCTTATTTAAGCATGTATACATTTTAGAAAATATATCGCCAACTCGTGTAAAATAATAATAATTTAAAAGTTTGGTTGTAAAACTTTTGATTATTCATTATATTTGTAACTTAATAGTCTCACACCACGATATTTACTATTTTCAAGGGTATTATGATAATCTTTCTTTTTTGCCAAAATTCTCCTGTAATATAATTATAAATCAAAGGTTTGCTGATAAATCTCATTTGCTGGCAAACCAATAGCAGTTATATCAAATTTAAGAGATGGAATTACTTTGCTTTCTGCATTGTGGATTCTAAAGTTAATGCTATAACCACGGTTAAATACAATGGTTTTTGAATATTGACCACCATTCTTATTGTTTATTGTATTAATACATGTTGGATGCTTTGTACGCTTGGTAGATAAGGTATTATTCAAATTAAACCCTTGCACAATAATCCGTTTTTTTCCTTCTCTAATAATTTTGTAAAAATCAAAACGTCCCATGATAAAAGATATAATTGTCTTACAAAGTTCAATTTCTTTTGTCTCGCTGATGGCACACACCCTACTTATTTCATTGCTCCATGCATCCAATATTGGTCAATAAAAGCGAGATGGTTTATCAATAACATCCCTCCATAACGCAGTTCCATTAGAATCATTTTTAATTTTAGTTAACTCATCAAAGATTGCTGTGGCAGTGATCCAATATTCATCACTACAACCTGAATCATCAATACCCCATTCTTTAATAAAGTTAGCTGTTCTTGATAATCTTGGGTGTTTTAAGGCTTTGTGATTATTTTTACAAGATATGCCGAATGTTTTGCCATTTATTGTTATCAATACATCACGTACATCCCCCTGCTTACCTGCAATATCACTATTAAATGAAATTAATCCATCGTTACCAGATTCAAAGAAGGTCTTTTCTTTCAACAGAATATGCTCAATGGCAATAGTAGCTGCATTTAGCAAATTAGATTTTTCCTTATCTGCTATTTTATAGAATGCTTTTTCATTAATTTCTGAGTAGACATTTTCTTCAATTGACATATTTGTTTGTAATTTAAGTACTAAGCCTACCGCCCACTCGAAAGCTCTGCCATTGTTTGTTTGTGTAGCCATTAGCCCTCCAAATCTTCTCTAATTGTTTTGGCTACCCAGTACGCCAAATTTACTGGTACAGCATTGCCAATCATTTTATAGCCGTTTCTGATATTGGTATAAATGAACTCATAATCATCTGGAAATGCTTGAATTCTGGCACATTCTCGAACGGTTAATCTTCGATATTTATTTTCATGACCAGGAGCGAATTTTCTTAATTCTTGTCCATCAATTTTTATCATTTTAGGAGCTTGTGGGTGAAATGGAATATGCCTATCTGTTGCCAAAATAGTAAATGATTGTTCATCCCAACCTCGTACTCGATTTCTTGACATAAAAATTGGAGAATAGCCCGAATCAATTAGCTCATGATTCTTAACTTTTTTGGTTGTTCCAACTTTTAGATTAGCTAAATCACCTATCACCTGTTTTAAAGTAATTTTGGTTCCCAAAGGTTTAGGAAACTCAAATTTTTTGTTCAAAGATTTGTGATAGCCAACTATAAAAACACGTTCACGATCTTGGGCTACGCCATAATCACTTGCTTTTAACAACTTCCAACTAACCTCATAGTCTTCTTTTTTGAACATATCTATGATATTCATAAAGGATTCAATATTTCTTGAATGAATTATTCCATGAACATTTTCTGCAACACAAAATTTTGGCTGCACATGTCTAATAACCCGGATATATTCGTGAAATAATTGCCCCCTTAAATCGTCAAACCCACGCCTAGCCCCAGCTTCTGACCACGATTGACATGGCGGACCACCAATAACACCTATTGCATCGACTGGAATATCTTCATCTGGAATATCCAAAATAGAACGCCCGTCAAACTTTGATTCAGGAAAGTAGTTTTGATAAGAAGGAGCAATTGTTTTATCATATTCGTTTGCCCAAATTGTCTTAAACCCAGCTTTTTCAAAACCAATATCTATACCACCTGCACCAGCAAATAATGAAACAAGAGTAATATTTGACGCATATTTTTTTTGCTTTGCTGTTTTAACTGTAGCATCTTTTATTGACATTGTCTTTCATTCAATAGTTATTTTTTATTCACACCACGATATTTACTATTTTCGATGGTATTATGATAATTTTCTTAGGCTCTTTACCGCTTAAATGTTTTTGTATCTCGGGTAATTGCATTACCATATTCTGAATCTCAATATTGCTCGTTACGTTGGCAAATTCTTGTGTAGCTCTCAGTTTGCCATTAACTTGGATAGCCATGGTATAAGATTCTAGCTCCAGCAATGATTCATCGAAAGAAGGCCAGGAAGTTTGATATAATCTTTCCTTACTACCTAATTTTTGCCAAATTTCCTCTGTAATATGTGGAATAAATGGGTTAAGTAACATAATCAAGACTCTAAACCCCTCTTTAACACTATAGTCAATTGATGAATTGACTATATTAACATTACCTTCTCTGCCTTTAGATATTTCATCTGACAAAGCATTAAATAGTTCCCGCATTCTTGCTATGGCTTTATTTAGCTTAAAATCCTTTAATTCTTCGGTAACATGTTTAATAGTATAATGGGTAAGCTTTGTTAATTTATTTGATTTATTACTAGAACCTTCCGTTATTTCACTATTAATTAGTATTTCTGCCATATTTTCTAGCTTACTAATAAAACGAGAACAGCCTTCAAGACCATTTGCCGACCATTCAAAATCTTTCTCTGGCGGACTATCGGAGAGGGCAAATAGCCTAACAGCATCAGCGCTATGGTTGGTCAATATTGATTCTAAATCCACAAGATTCTTTTTGGATTTACTCATTTTTTCTATTCGTCCTTGAACTACTTCTTCTCCAGTATTTTTATTAATCCACTTATCAGACTGTTTTATTACCTCATCTGGGTAAAGCCAATTATTATTAGCATCTTTATAAGTAGCATGTAGAACCATACCCTGAGTTAGCAAATTATTAAAAGGTTCACGAATACTAAGATAACCTTGTTCGTTCATTACTTTGGTAAAAAACCTGGCATAAAGAAGATGCATTACTGCATGTTCAATTCCACCAATATACTGATCAACAGGTAACCAATAATCACATACTTGCTTGTCGGTTATATCTTTTGCTGCCACGTTACAATAACGGATGAAATACCAAGAAGACTCAAAGAATGTATCTAACGTATCAGTCTCTCGAATAGCTTGTTTTTGACATTTTGGGCAATTAGTATCTTTCCAAGTAGGGTGAGAATCAAGAGGGTTGCCATTTCCATAAAATATAACATCGCTTGGTAGAGTTATTGGTAAGTCTTTTTCAGCTACCGGCACAGTTCCGCAAACTGAGCAATATATTATTGGGATAGGACAGCCCCAATATCTTTGTCTAGACACTCCCCAATCCTTCAGACGGTAGTTAATAGTACGTTTTCCTAAACCACGTTTTTCAAATTCTTCTATAGATTTTTGTTTAGCATCCTGAACAGTAAGATCATTCAAAAAGTCTGAGTTGATCATCATACCATCACCCGTGTAAGGTTCCGAGTATACGTCCATTTGAACATCTTGGTTAATTACTACCTGCTTTATTGGCAAGCCCATTTTCTTTGCTAATGCATGATCTCTTTCATCATGAGCTGGACATCCAAAAACCGCCCCAGTACCATAATCCATTAGTACAAAATTTGTTATTATGACAGGAATAATAATTGTCGAATCAAATGGGTGAATGGCAAAAAGGTTAGTATACACCCCTTCTTTTTCAGCTTTATCTACTGCAGCATTAGTGTGTAATTGTGAACATTTTTCAATAAACAACACCATATCGTTATTTTTATCCACTAATTGCCCAACTATTGGGTGATTATAGGCTATTGCAACAAAACTTGCTCCAAAAATAGTTTCTGGTCGAGTAGAGAACACTTCTATATTAGCTTGATGATCTTTAATTTTAAAAGTAAAATTTGCTCCTTCCGATTTACCTATCCATTTTTCCTGCATAGATTTAACAGAATCAGGCCAAAATTCCAGTTTTGAAATTTCATTTAATAGCTCTTCAGCGTAATTAGTAATTTTTAAAAACCATTGTTTTAAATATTTTTTTTCAACTAAAGCACCTGAACGCCATCCACGACCATCTACTACTTGTTCATTAGCTAAAACAGTCTTATCAACAGGATCCCAATTTACTAAAGATTCTTTTTGATAGGCTAAACCTCTATTATAAAGTTCTAAAAAGAATTTTTGTTCATGCTTATAATAATCTGGATTACAAGTTGTTATTTCTCTCGACCAATCATATGAAAAGCCAATTGATTTTAGCTGATCTCGCATAGTTGCAATATTTGAATAAGTCCAATCTTTAGGATTAGAGTTATTATTAATGGCAGCATTTTCTGCTGGCAAACCGAAAGCATCCCAACCCATGGGATGCAATACGTTATAACCTCGTGATTTCATAAAACGAGCGATGCAATCTCCAATAGAATAGTTACGTAAATGTCCAACATGAATTTTCCCAGAAGGATAAGGTAACATTTCAAGTACGTAATATTTAGGCTTATCGCTGTTGTCTTTTGCGGCAAAAGCTTTTTCTTCAAGCCAAATTCTTTGCCATTTTTTCTCAATATTTTTCATAATTCACACGTTAGTTATTAGTATTTTTTAGTAAGTATACTATAACATTATTTTTTCCCTGCACTAATATATAATTCTCTAGCTTTTCGTAAAATTTTATCTTCTATGTTATTAACTAGGTCTGGGGCAGTATGATTGTCTAGCCAGTTACCATTTTTAAGTGTTTGTTCAAATATTCTTACTTGAATTGCATCCGGACTAATAACGTTATCCTTTATAAAAATATTTATTTTAAATCGAAAATCTGCTTTTCCTTTTGGACTATACCATTCAGTAATAATAACTCCGCCGATTGAATCGCTTGAAGCAAGAGGGACAAAATTTAAGGTTTCTATAGAAGCCTGCCATAAATATTTATTGATGTTACCTATCTCCGTTTTGGTAGATTCATTCTTGATTCTGCCCGGTCTAAATATCAAACCTTCTCCGCCAACTATCGAACCCATTTCCTCCATCTGTCTTTCTTGTTCACTTTCTGGATAGTTTGAATCTCTGGCAATTACTGAAATTGGGAAAAATAGTAAGCTTGACATTATCCCAATAATTGTTCTTTTAAAATGTTCTTTCATAAATTATATATTTTTATAACCATTTGTTGTTTATTTTAGACAACTTGCTGTCAGTGTATCATAGGAACCACATGATGTAAAGATAGCCCTGTGTTCTTTAACGGCAATTCTTATTATGGAACTAAATTAATTGTGGTAGCCTTTCCTAATAAAATATTTGTTGTTTAACTTCTTGATTTAAAATATTTTACATAAAACAATAAATTAATATTGTATTGTCATGAAGTCAATAAACCAGTTTCTTTTGCTGTCATTATTATCAGCGTTACTGACTACTGTAGTAACACTTGTAAAAACTGTACTCCAGATTTGTTATTTAAACAAATTGGTTCTTCACCTCAACCTTATATAAATACACAATATAGGGCAGTTTATGTTTTGGGAGATAGTCTATCTGATATAGTCAATTGATGAGAAGTTGGGGACGTTGTCGCTCGTCGCTCGCCTATTACTTATAGGCGTCGCTCCATTGCTCCTAGCCCCAAATTCTCCTGAATTAACTATACTGGAGTGATTATTGGAGTATTTAACAATATGTTAAGTTTTGTAAAACAAGAATTTGATACTTTAAGGTGGATTGATAATATCTATACAGAAAGGCAACAATATATCTCAACCTTGTGTATGGGATATAGCTAATAAGCTTAATACTATGCTGTTACTAGAGTTAGTATTAACAGGAGAATTAAGAGTTACCTATAATTTCCTATGTAGTAAGTACAAGATTTGCAACTATCTATTTTTTGATTCTTTTCATCCAACCGTATTGTTGCATATAAGTTTCGGTGATACTTTATTTGAGCTCATAATTACTAACAATGATTTATAATTTCTTGGCAAAGTTTAAGGGATTGCCGGACTTTAGTAAGTTTAGGGAAAAATCATAAGCGTAAGTCCAAGTTATAGTACAGCTTTTATAAAAAGATACTTTTTAAAATGATTATGATTGCTTTTTATCCCCCGAGTTTATATCCTAAAATATTTGGGTGGACGAATAAAATTCGTATGATATTTTTACTTACTTGCAATCTTTAATTCCGGTTTACAAAATGTCCTTTGAAAATGCAATATTTTTAGGTAACCATGAAAATGGCAAACCTCTATATGCCGAAGGTTATCAACCTATTTTATTACTAGCACCACATGGCTCTGGTAAAGGGGTATGCTTTGTCCTTCCTACTTTGTTAACTTATTCCGAGTCATGTGTTGTTCATGATATAAAGCTCGAGAATTACCAACTTACAAGTGGATACAGAGCATCGATTGGACATAAGATTTTTGTCTTCAATCCGCTCTCGGGTAAAGACAAAACTCATAGATATAATCCGCTGGATTATATTAATTCGGATTCCAGAGAAATAATCAATGACATTCAAAAGATTGCTGATTTATTGATCAAAGATAATGCTAGTAGCAAAAGCTTATTTACTGGATTGGTTCTATATCTTTGCAACGATACTACCAAAACAAGATCGTTAGGTGAAATAGCAAGAATGTTACAAAGGAATTTAGCTCAAGAACTATCAGATGGAATTGATAAGGCGAAAGGTACAATTCATGAGTATGGTCTTGAAATAATCTCGTCTTTTTTGAGCAAAACTACTAAAGAACAAAATGCTATAATCAAGGAGCTAAGTCATTATCTATATCCATGGACTAACCCATTCATTGATTATGCTACTTCAAAATCAGACTTCGATATTGCCGATTTAAAAGTAAGCAAAATGACTCTTTATGTCGGAGTAAACCCTGCAGACATTAAGAGGCTACAACCAGTATTGCAATTATTCTACAACCATATGGCAGATAGGTTGATAAATACCGCCCAAAATCTTGGTCATACTGAGAAAAACGGAGGAGTATGCTTATTGATGGATGAGTTTTATTCAGTTGGCAAATTGGAAATGTTTACATCATGTTTGCCTTATTTTCGTGGTTACAAAATTAAACTATTCTTGATATCGTCAAATATTGGCAAAATAGAGGAAGTTTATGGTGAAAATGAAACTGAAAATATTATATCAGACTGTACGTGTAAAATAGCATTTGGGGCTAATAATTATAAAACGGCAAATCTTATATCTGAAATATGCCAAGATCGGGAAAAAAATACAGAACTGCTATCCTGGGAGCAAGTCATGAGTTTGCCAGTAGATTCTCAAATTATTTTAATGGACAAAGAGCAACCAGTAATTTTAAAAAAAGTTTTCTATTATGATGACGAGGAAATGAAGAAAAAAATTATTGCTCCAGCGGTGTTGTGGTGATTTGTAGAGCTAACCTGGTTGGCATTATGTCGTCATTAGCAAGGAGCCACTTTGTGGTAAAGACAAACAGGCTCTTACTATCCCAAACGTCATTGCGGATCACGCAAGTAGGTTGTGGCAATTCATTTCTAGTCACTATGACCTCTAAAACTGCTTCATTTTCTAACTTTCGACAGTTGTGTTACCTAGAAGGCTGTCTGTGATAACTAATTAAACATAAGTGGCAAAACATGAAAAAGTTATTATTTCTAATCTGTTTGTGTTCTACTATTGCTATAGCAAGTGAACCTAACTATTATCCTAATAGGCTTAATTGCTGTAAGATTACTAAGAGTACAATAAATGATTATGAACCGCTAGAGTTTCAATCATCCAATAACTTACTTAGAAGCACAGGTCAACAATCGGTCTATCGTGGTACAAAAATTATAGTGAAGGGTATATTGTTAGACCAGCATTGCGTTCCAGTATCAGATGCAAAAATATATTTATGGCAAGTTGGAAGTGATGGAAAATATCCCTATATACCACTTCGTACTCGTATCAATAAAAAAATGCTAAATCTTGTAAGTAAATCAAGTTTTACCGGGTCTGGTACGGCTACTACCAATAATAAAGGAGAATTCTATTTTGTTACTATATACCCTAGTAAAATTGGTCGTGAAACTGCTAATGTAAACATTAGAGTTGAGCATTTGGATCTTGGGCAATTACAAACTAAGTTATATTTATCTAACTCAATGGTTGATTTAGATAATTGCGGAGAAGTTAGCCATGTTCTGACTAGTGTTCATAGTGGCATCAAAACTTATGAGTTTAAGGTTGTGATGCCAGGACGAACATTCAAAAGATATTAAAGGTTGGATTATTTACATCCGCAACAATCTTCTACAATGGGCTTTTCTAATGGCTTTTTTAGTCCACAAGAAGTTAAAATTAAGCAGCTTAATAATATTAGAGGTAAAAAAATATTGTTTTTCATGATAATTAATAAATTAGTTGGCAATAATTCTATTGTTTATAGGTATATTAAAAAATATAGTAAACTGTTTTTTTTGATTGTAGCATACTTATTGTGCATCGCTAATAGTTTTGCATTAGATTATAGCAAGTCAGGCGTAAAAATGCTTGATTCATCTCCCGTTCCAGATACGGTATTTTTTTTCGATGATAAAGGTGAAAAATATTCTCTTGATAATTTTGAAGGAAAAACGATATTATTGGTATTCTGGGCAACATGGTGTGCGTCTTGTGTTAAGGAAATGCCAGATTTAGATATATTGCAAAAAGATTTTAGAAAGCTGCCATTCGCCATAATTCCTGTATCACAAGACTACCAAGGCATAGAGGTTATACAAAAATATTATAAAAATTATGATATAAGATATTTACCAATCTATCATGATTTTAGGAATCAATTATTTAAAGCTCTTTCAATAGTAGGTATACCAACTGCTATTCTAATTAGCCCAGATGGAAAAATGTTAGTAAGTTTTGCTGGTATCATTAATTGGTACGATACAGAAGTTCGGAATATTATTTTGTCAAATATTCCTGGGAATCATCCAGAACCCAAGAATAGTTACCGTGAACAAACTATTAATCAACCAGTTAATAAACAGTTAGCACCTAAAGAACAGAAAGATAAAAAACTAGAAGTACAACAAAATATAAAGGAAGATCATAATGCTTCTGAAAAGACAAAAAAGGAGTAACCAATGCATAAAGCACATAATAAAAATTCAATTGCCGACGCGAAATTTGAACAGGTAATTGCTAAACGTCAAGTAGGTAAGTTAGAACAATTATTTTCCTTGTTACCTATAATAGGTTCCGGGGGATCAAAACCGGTGATTGCGGTTCTTCGCCTTAGTGGAGTTATCGGTAAAGTAAGCTCAATAAAATCAGGGCTAACTATTGAGTCACTACATGAGTTAATTGACAAGGCTTTTGAAATCAAAAATCTTGAGGCTCTATGTTTAAGTATAAATTCTCCAGGTGGTTCACCTGTGCAATCTGAGCTGATTAGTAAACGTATAAGATTGTTAGCTCAGGAAAAGAAAATACCCGTGTATAGTTTTGTAGAAGATCTAGCAGCATCTGGTGGATATTGGCTTGCCTGCATTGGCGACCAAATATATGCATCTAAGAGTTCAATTATTGGTAGTATAGGAGTTATTTCGGCTGGTTTTGGGTTCCCTGCTGCTATCGATAAGCTTGGTATAGAAAGGAGAGTCTATGCAGAAGGTAAAAATAAATCTATTCTTGATCCATTTCAACCAGTGCAAAAGGAAGATATTAAAATTATTAAGCATCTACAAAAACAGATTCATCAACATTTTATAGATTATGTTAAAGAACGTCGAGTCGGTAAGTTAACTCAAGAAGATGATATTTTATTTAATGGAGAATTTTGGTCTGGACAAACTGCTGTTGATTTTGGTTTAATTGATGGTATAGATGATATGTATAGTTTTATAAAAAAGAAATACGGGGATGTAACTATTAAATATGTAGCTAATAAACAATCATGGATTAAGAGAAAGCTTGGTATGGTAAGGCATGATTTCGTGCAAGAATTTTCTGATAGCTTGATTGAATCGATAGATAATAAAATTACCTATGATAGATTTAATATACGGTAATAGATTGCTTCGTCGACCTTATGGACTCCTCGCAATAACGTATATAAGTAATGCTAATCTGGTTAGCTATAGAAATAATAAAAATATTTTTCACAAAACACTTAGCGTACATTATAATTAGTATATACTCTTCAAAGCAGAAAAGTATACTCATACGTCATTGTGAGCGAACGTCTGTGAGCGTGGCAATCTATGGAGCTTATCATATGGATTGCTTCGTCGACCTCATGGTCTCCTCGCAATGATGGTTGTGAAGCTTGCAATATCTTTCAACGTAATTGCTAGAACGCTGTCGGAATGCTCAACTTTTAATAACTTGAAATAATAAATTATGAATTTTATCGATGAAGCTAAAATATATTTAAAAGCGGGTAATGGTGGTGATGGAGCGGTTAGCTTCCATCGAGAGAAATATATCGATATGGGAGGACCTGACGGTGGAGATGGTGGTCGTGGTGGTAGCATTATTTTTAAGAGCAATTCTCATATTAATACTTTAGTAAATTTTAGGTATAAACTACATTTTAAAGCAGAAAATGGTGAGAATGGTAAAGGTGCAAACCGAACTGGTAAATCTAAACCAGCTTTAGTCCTACAAGTACCAGTTGGAACGCAAATATTTTCAGAACATAATGATGTTCTACTATATGATTTTACTGCGGATGAACAAATTTTTGAAATAATTAAGGGTGGAAAAGGGGGGCTTGGTAATAGCCATTTTAAGTCATCCATTAATCAAGCTCCGCGACGTAGAACTGAAGGTATCGTAGGAGAAGAAATGTGGGTAAATTTACAGCTCAAACTACTTTCAGATGTTGGTCTTATAGGTTTACCTAATGCAGGAAAATCCACTTTTCTTGCAGCAACGACATCAGCAAAGCCTAAAATTGCTGATTATCCATTTACTACACTAAGCCCAAATCTTGGGGTTGTTTATGTGGATGATGAAGAATTTGTGATAGCTGATATCCCAGGTTTAATAGAAGGAGCCCATTTGGGACATGGACTCGGTGATAAGTTCCTAAAACATATTGAGAGGTGTAATTTATTGATTCATTTGATATCAGCAACAAGTGATAATTTGTTGGCTGATTATAAAACTATTAGGAATGAACTTGAATCATATTCAAGCTTATTAAAAAATAAGACGGAAATAATCTGTTTAAATAAATGTGACATTTTGTCAGAGGAAGAAGTTCAAGACAAAATTACCAAATTACAAAAAATTACCAGTGAGGAGATTTTTGCAGTTTCTGCCTATACAAAAATTGGATTGAATAGGATAATAAAAAAAGCCCTTGAAAACATAAAAAACACGATACTCCACAAATAATCATGTTATTCGTGTATATTGATCATAAATAAAAGGTTGCAATGGTAGAAAGAATATAGTAGGGTTTTTGTATTATGAATAAAGTATATATCACTAAACATAATTGGTATTTTACAATCAACAATAAAGGAAACTTTATGGCACTAGAAGGTGAGCGTTCAAGGAAAAAAAGTTAAAGTACAAAACGTCTATTAGCGAGAAGGCATAAGCCAAGAAGCAGTCCATTTGTGATCATTTTTGGATTGCCGCGTCGCTGCAAAGCGGTTCCTAGCTAATAGACACTTGGCGTGAACATTCATATTAGAAGCGATCAAATGTAACACAGATAATAGGACTTCAGTGCTAGAATTAACAAAATGATTAACTGGAATTATGGCTGCTGATAAAGGTTATATCAAGAAAATTTGTTCTTAAATTTATATGAAAGAGGCTTAAAAATGATTCATGGAATTAAGAAGAATATGGAAAATAAATTAACGGATTTAAAAGAAAAACTATTACTTCGAAGGCACGGTTTAATTGAAACAGTTTTTGATTATCTAAAAAATAAAATGGATATTGAACACACTAAACATAGGTCTTCGATAAACGCCTTTGTCCATATATTATTTACTCTTGCTACCTATTCGTTAAAAAAACATAAACCTTCAATAAAACTTGACTTTAATCTACATATTCACAACATCCTTATCCCGACATTAATTACAAGATACCTTAAACTCTTACAACCGCTTAGTTAACCAAACAACATTGTACAACAAGCTGATTCTGTGTGTTGAAACCCTGCTATATCTATCACTTTTATGCTCTGATACTGCTTTTGTTAGATAGTTTTTCTAATAGGTTTATATGCATATATCCTTTTTGGAGTTGTTCTCACAGGCATTAGACCTGAAGTCCTAGGACTTAATGCCACATATAACTGTATCTCTCCAATTTAACCCAAACACTAGCGTGTCTATGCAGGTATAACATCCTGGAAATAACGAATTATTTTTTTATAAAAATGGAGAACTATGGCTAAAAAACAAAAATTCTTAAAAAATTTGCTGACCAGTGTATCAGTTGCCTCTGTTATAGCAAGTATGGGATGGAACAATGTTGCTTTTGGTACAGTAACCCATGGCTTTAGGATGCTCAGTAAGAAGGATATTACGTTATCAGATACGGCAGATAAGAAGAACTGGAAAAAAGTACAGAAGAATGGTAATCCTGTGGGAGATTATACTGCAGCACCTGGGGATAACACTGCATTTCTCTATAGTGGTCCTGTTACACTTGATGCTAATGTACATGATCGTATAATTACTGCTATCAATCTAGTTGGCAACAAACCCGGCATGCTTACGGTTAATGAAAATTTATCAATCGGTTCTATAGTGAGAGGTGAAAAAGCACAAAAAGATAATATACAAAACGTGTTACCTATAACTATAGCAGCTGGCAAAACCTTAACTTTAACCGGTACTAAAGCTATAGATATAAAGCATGGTTTCACTACACGTGAAAATACCTATACTGCCTTGGGTAACATAATCCTTAATGGAGCAGACTCAACTCTTGTAATTCGACCTGCTAACGATGATGCTGGTAATCCCGGAAATATATCACTCACTGGTAATATCACTACAAATATTGATTGTGAGGGAATATTAACTTTCGAAGGATCTGCTACAGTAAATGGAGAGATTGGTGCTAATAATGCTTTAGCGGAAGTAAACTTTAACGAAGTAGGTAATATACACTTGCGTGCTGTAGCTAAAGCAGAGACTTTCAAATTTGGGGCTGAGGCTATAGTCAATGCTCATACCAACATTATAGGTAATGTGGATTTCAATGGTAATAATGCAGCTACAATTAACCTAGCAGTTGGTCAGAAAATCGATGGTGCTGTAGATAACACAGGTATTGCTAACAACGGCATATTAAACTTTGCAGGAATTGGTACAGTAACTGGGAATATTGGTAAGAATAATGCTTTATTCTTGATTAATATTAATGATGGTGATGTTGACTTACAACAAGATGTTTCTACTGAAACGCTCCACTTTGCTGTTGCCAATAGAACTGTAAAAATTGGTGGTAATTTTACAGGTGAAGTTTATTTTGCTAATGCTGGTACTTTAACATTTTACGGTGCTGATCCTCATAGTTTCAACGCAACAATAGCTAATGGTGATAATGGTATTTTAAATGTTCAAACTGATCTCATAGCTACTCATGAAGATATTGGTAATATTAAGACTATAAATATTGGTATACCAGGTGAGGTTGGTTTCCCTGTTGTTGATCCTGTTGCTAAGGTTCTAGCAATAAATGCTTCAGTTAATAATATTAATCTCCTTACTCCTGCTGATGCAGAAGTTAACTTCTTACATCCAGAGTCGAGATTAGAATTATTTACTATAAGACAGGAGCGAATTATAACCTTTGAGAATAATTTACCAGGGCATGCTGCTGTTGGTGGTGGTGGAATAGTATTTATGAGTGGTATCAACGATGCTACTTTAACTGTACAAGCTAATGGTAACAAATCTCTTGGTACAGTTGCTAGAAAGCTAGGACACATTGCAGCCTTTGGTAAGGTGACTATCAAAGGAGATAATGCTAATAAAGTTGATATTAGTAACACGGGGAAATTGAGCATTGTTCATGATACAAAGTTTGTTACAGAATTTATCGATGAGAGTGGTACTTCAGCCGCGATTGCTCGAATCGATATTGGACAATCTTATGCTGGTGCTGGTGGTGTTGGTACTGCTGTTACTGGTCCAGCAACTTATGTACTGGATGCCAAACATGGGGATTTTCATGTTTTAACTGATGCCACTCATCGGATTAATTTCTTGGATCCAGATGCTAAATTAATATTACGGAATAGTGATAATGATTACAAGACTATAACTTTAGCAAATAATTTGGTTCCAATTAATGATAAAGAAGGTGTAGTTGAATTTAATTCTCCTGTTGTTAACACAATGTTAACGATTAATAAAGTAGGAGATGCTAGTTTAGGTACTGCTAATCTTAAGCTAAAGGAGATAATCTTCTCTGGTGCTGGGGATCTTAATATTACTCCCACCATATATGCTCATACTATAATATCAGATATAACTGGTACTGTAACAACAAACGGTATTCATGGTGATGTGTTTTTGAGTGCTGCTAGTCAGTTAACCGGTGCCGTTAATGGTAGTGTGGGTTTTGCTGCTACTGCTCAGTTAATCGGTAACGTTACTACTGATGTGTTATTTAATGCTAATGGTAAGTTAGTCGGTAACGTTGGTGGTAATGTGGTTTTTGCTAGTGCTGGTACTACGACTGGTACTGTTGCAGGACATGTGGTTATTCGTGATGGTGGCGATGGTACAGTTGGTGGTTTGATTAGTAACAACGTAACTTTTAATGGTGATGGTCAATTAACTGCCAATGGTAGTATCCAAGGTGATGTATATTTTGATCATAAGAAAGGTACAGTTACGTTGGCAGATAAGCAGAAAATCGGTGGTATTATAAAAGATGGTGAAAATGCAACTTTAGAATTCCTAGGGGATGGAGAAGTAGGCGGTGCAATTGATGGGTTAAAACTATTAACAGCAGGTAATGGTAATGTGACATTAGCCGCCTCTGGTAATCATAGCGTTACTGAAATCCAAGGTAATGGCGTACAAAAATTAACTCTTGCTAGTGGTTTTAATTTAGCAGGTGGTATTAACTTAACTGGTGGACAGGCAGTTGGTTTAATATTCGAGGGAAATAGCAGAATTAGCGGTGTTGTCGGAACAGAAAAGAATCCCGTCGGTAATATCCAAATTAAAGCTGGTACTGTCGCATTTGATGATCTCATCAATGCTAAAAATATCCGTATACTAGGTGGTACAACTGTTGAGATTACTAAAGATGTCAATGCTGAAAATATTAATGGACTAGGTATAGTTAAATTTAATAACAAAAAAGATATTGTCATTAATAGCAAAATAGGGGCTAATATTATAGAAATAGCCGGATCAAATGTAGAAACTATTCAAACATTTTCAGCGGTTAATGTTCATTTCTCTAGTTCTCAAAATGCAACTTTAACATTAAAAGAAGATAGTATTATAAGTAACATTACAACAGCTGGCAATGGTTTACATAGTCTAGCATTAAATGCAAATCTTACTATTGTAGGTGATGTTGGTTCAGATAGTAACAGATTAAAAGAGATTAAATTACTAGGTGATCATACACTTAGCATTACTAACAGTAATCTCTATGCTGCTGTGTTAACTACAACTTCTGATAGTAGTAAAGTAATATTTGAATCGAGTGGTAGCGTTGCTTATGGTAATCTAGGGTCAGATAAGTTTAGATTGTCTGATGTAACTTTTGATAGTGACTCCACGGTAAAAGCCGATATTTACTCCAAGAAAATAACCATTAAGGATAATAAAACTGCAACTTTTGCTGGTACTGAGGAAAGAGCTATATTGATATCAGGAATACCAAGATTATTGAAGGATTTTACCTATAGCACGGAGATTGTTTCGGAAGAGATAAATGTTGAGACAGCATCATCCAAGATGAAATTTGGTAATGCAACCTTGGTTAAGGCTCCAATTAAGGATGGACAGGTGATATTAGCAGATAACGTATGGTTTAAAGAAGAAGTAATGTCAACAACCCCTGTAACCTTTGTGCCAGGTAAGTATGTAATATTAGAAAAAAATATTGCATTTTCTAGCATTGAAGCCAGTCAAGCCAAGCTAATTATATTAGCTGAAAAACAAACTATCACTGGTGATTTAACCGCTAAAGATTTAACCATAGATCTTGGAACTAGCCAATTAAAATATGCTGGTAATGCCAAACTAGTAGGAGAGCTAAAATTACATAGTTTCTATGACTCGTCAAAGTCGGCAGGTGGTAATATAGAAATTCAGAGTAATGGTAAACTGGATATATCACAACTAGACAAATTGCTTGTAACAATAGCAGGACGGACTGATGTTAACAAAATTTCTGATGATACTAAATATATTCTGATTTCGTCAGTTTATGGTAATGGTATTAGTACCTTGGACCCAAGTAAAATTACCTTAGATTCAACAAGTGAACAAAACCGCTTTGTCAGCTGGACTATTAATCCTAACAATCTGACCCTGTATGCAAAAGACATTTCTAAGGAAGTTTTAGAAAAAGAATTTGCTGATAAGCCTAAAGAAAAAAAGCAGTTTATTAAGCAATTGGATAAGGCAGCGGAGGCAGATATTAACTGTGATGCTGCTAAGTTTAGAAATGACCTTGGCTGTATGGATAAAAATAATGCCCAATTGGCAATGGAGAAACTATTGTCTAGTAATGAAAATTTAACTTCAATGAAAGATGGTCTAGAAAGTTTAAAATACGTAATAAGTGAAGTAATTTTTCAAGTTACCCACCAAATTACTTTAAGGTCTGAAAACATGCAGGTTCCTGTAGCATCGGGTGATGATGATAATGTAATATTATATGGAATATGGGGTAGTCCATTTTATAGTATTGCTGACCAAAAAATGCGAAAAGGAGTTAGCGGTTATAAATCAAAGTCAGCTGGTGGGATAGTTGGCTTCGACAGTTTGATAAATGATAATTTGCTAATTGGTACAGCTTATAGCCAAATTAACACAAAAATGTTTCATAAAGATCAAAAAATTGGTGATAAAACTAGTGGTAATACTAATGTCTTTTCCATATATGGTTTATATAAATTCTCAGCTAATTGGTTTGCTGAAGCGATAGCATCATATGGCATAACTAATGTTAAAAATTTGGAAGGACGTGTACTCCCAACTGATAAGAGAACTGTTACTACTCTAGGTATAGCTGTTGCTAAATATAAATCTACTTCTTATAGTGGACAACTACTTACCGGATATAGTTATCAACTTTCTGAAAAGTTAACTATTACGCCAATAATTGGGCTAAGATACTCACAATTTATAGATGCCGGTCATGTGGAAACTGGTACAGCATGCCAAAACCTAATTGTTAAGAATAGGTTATACAATAAATTTGAAGGTATTTTGGGTCTAAGAACTGCAACAAATATACAACTTGACCAATTACTGCTAATACCAGAATTGCATGGCTACATTAATTATGAATTCAAAGGGAAATCACCCATAATTGAGGCAAGGTTAGGTGGGATGAATGAACCATTACAAACCAAATCAGTTAAATCTGCTAAGATATTCTTCACTGTTGGTACTAGTTTAGCTGCAAAACACAATATGATGGAATATAGTGTTGCCTATAACGCTAACATTGCCAATAAATATATTGGTCACCAAGGTAGTTTAAAAGTTAAAGTGAATTTCTAGGGAGTAAAAATTGGATTGCCAAGCGTCGGCGTATATGTATCTTAAACGTCATTGCGAGAAGGCATAGCCGATGAAGCAATAAAAATTTAAACCAAATTTATTTAAATTTTTATTGCGAAACATAGTTGGTCCATTCTTAGTCATTTTTTGGATTGCCGCGTTGCCGCGGTTCCTCGCAATGACATTGACCACATACAACTTTTAAACTATCCTGTCTAAAACCGCTTCCTCTTCTAACTTCCGACAATTGTGGCGAAACCCCGAAGTTTTGTGAAGTCAATTCTTCAAAGCAGAAGAGTATACCGTTTACACTCCATGACGTTGTATTATTTGGTTTTTTATCTCTGCAATAGCTTTAGCTGGATTTAAACCTTTTGGACAAGTTTTGGTACAGTTCATAATTGTATGACAACGATATAGCTTAAACGGATCTTCTAAAGCATCTAAACGCTCTCCAGTATACTCATCCCTAGAATCAGCAATCCACCGATAAGCTTGTAGTAAAATCGCAGGACCTAAATATTTATCACCATTCCACCAATAGCTTGGGCAGGAGGTGGAACAACATGCACATAATATACATTCATATAGCCCATCTAATTTTTCTCTATCCTTAAGCGACTGTAATCTTTCACTATTGGAAGGAGGAAGAGTATCAGTTTTTAGCCAAGGTTCTATCGATTCATATTGAGCATAAAAATGCGACATATCAGGTACTAAATCTTTTACTACTTTCATATGTGGTAAGGGATATATCTTAATATCACCACAAATTTCTTCAATAGGCTTAATGCAGGCAAGTGTATTAGTTCCATCTATATTCATTGCACAACTACCACAAATCCCTTCACGACAAGAGCGTCTGAAAGTCAAAGTAGAATCTATTTCATTTTTTATTTTAATTAAGGCATCTAGAACCATTGGGCCTGTTTTGTCTAGATCTAACTCGTAAATATCAATTCTCGGGTTTTCCTCAGAATCTGGATCATACCTATAAATCCTAACATTACGTAGCTTAGCCGCTTTCCCAGAATATTTATGTACTATACCTTTACCGACTTTAGAATTAGGTGGTAATCTAAGTTCTGCCATATCTATTCCCCACTCTACAAGTCTTTTTTCCGACTTGGTTTTTTAATTTTTATAGTACCATTATCATCATTGCTCATTGGAAATAAATTTGCCTCTTCTGAATTCATAGCTCTACCACTAAGCAAGTTTTTAATCTGTTGCCCTGACAATGTTTCATGCTCAATTAATATTTTGGCTAATAGATGGAGTTCACTAATATGCTCAGTTAGTATATTTTTTGCTAAATCGTAACCTTTTTCAACAAAATTTTTCACTTCCCTATCAATTAATTCTGCGGTATGTACAGAAGTATGACCTTCCCCCCTACCACTAGCATACATATCTTCATTGCTTGAGCCATGATATACAGGCCCTATTGCATCACTTAGCCCCCAATCAGTTACCATAGCTCTAGCCATTCTGGTTGCCATTTTAATATCAGAAGAAGCACCAGAAGTAACTTTGTCTTTACCAAAAATAAGTTCTTCAGCTACTCTGCCTGCCATTGCTACCGCTATGTCAGCTTCCATTTTATCACGCTGTATAGAAAACCGATCATTTTCAGGTAATCTCATTACCATACCAAGTGCTTTACCTCTTGGAATAATAGTTGCTTTATGAATTGGATCAGAAGCTGGGCAGTAAAGCCCAACTAATGCATGCCCACCTTCATGATAGGCAGTTAGTTTTTTCTGCTCATCTGACATAATCATAGAACGTCTTTCCACGCCCATTAACACCTTATCTTTTGCTTCCTCTAATTCCAGCATATCAACTTCTTTTTTGCCTTTACGAGCAGCAATTAATGCCGATTCGTTAACAAGATTAGCAAGCTCTGCCCCTGAGAATCCAGGAGTTCCTCTAGCTATGGTTCTAGGTATTATATTCTTAGCACATTTTATCTTCTTCAAATGTACTTGTAAAATTTGTTCTCTACCATCAATATCTGGATTAGGTACAGTAATTTGACGATCAAACCTTCCGGGTCTTAGTAAGGCAGTGTCAAGTACATCAGGTCTGTTAGTTGCCGCAATAATCACTACTCCTTCATTATCCTCAAATCCATCCATTTCAACTAACATCTGATTCAATGTTTGTTCACGCTCATCGTTACCACCGCCCATGCCAATACCTCTGTGACGACCTACAGCATCTATTTCGTCAATAAAGATTATGCAAGGGGCATTACGCTTCCCTTGTTCGAACATATCACGTACACGGCTTGCACCCACACCAACAAACATTTCAACAAAATCAGAACCAGAAATACTAAAGAACGGAACATTTGCCTCACCTGCTATAGCTCTTGCTAACAGAGTTTTACCTGTTCCAGGCGATCCTATTAACAAACAGCCTTTGGGGATTTTACCACCAAGTTTCTGGAATTTACTTGGATCTCTAAGAAAATCAACAATTTCAGTTAATTCTTCTTTAGCTTCATCAATACCAGCTACATCTTTAAAAGTAACTTTCGCTCCTTTATCTGAAACTAACTTGGCTTTAGATTTACCAAAGCCCATAGCTTTTCCGCCACCCTGCATTTGACGCATGAAAAATACCCAGCCACCTATCAACAGAATCATTGGAAACCACGAAATGAATATGCTAAATAACAGGTTCATTTTGGTATCAGGAGGTATTACTTCAATATGCACACCATTACTATTTAGGCGGTTTATTAGATCTGGATAGTCAGGAGCATAGGTCGAAAAAGGTGTCCCATCACTTAGAGTTCCATCGATTATTCTGCCCTGAATTTTAACAGAACTGATTGATTTATCATCAGTTTTGGTTAAAAAATCTGAGAAAGAGATATTACTCTTTCCTCCCATAAAACCATCATTTTGAAATACATGAAAGACAAGTACCATTAAAACAAAAATCGATACCCAAATTAGAACATTCTTACTTTGATTATTCATCTACAACTCACCTAACAGAAATGCGTAAAACGCGATACAAAATTTGGAGAAAAAGCAACATCAAGCCCCTTACTCAACCCCTCATCATTATAGTAGGATATATGGGGTATGGCTATAACTTTTTCAAGTATCTTGACTACTGGTAGAGTGAATAAAATAGCAACATGGTTATTGAAACTTGTCTCTTTTAGTATTGTTAAATCTAAATCTTTTCTTATTTTACTATAATCCTTGATCGTTAAATTACTTACTAAGTAGCCTGAATTATTTGCAAAGCTTCCTGTAAAACGGAATCTACCATCCCAAATATCTATATTGTTAAGTTTAATGTCCATCGGCAAACTTCTGCCAAATTCCCGGCAAATTATTAAATTATTATTAATTTTTTTTATCACACAACCATGTAATGTTTTAGTAAAATTCATTTGTTGTTGTAATAATATCACTATTATCCTTATTGGCTCTGATCTACTACTACGATTTTTACCGCTAATAATGATAAGGACAAAACTAATTAACTGTAGTATTATTTCGCTAGAAAATCCTGTAATCTGTAATAAATTTATAGTAGCAAAACCGAATTGATAAATTTTTACTGATTCGGCAATGCAAGCGATTAATTCAGGTTGCAATTTTTCTTCTACTAATTGGTTAATTGTAGATTGCTCAGAAATTATTTGATTTTTTACATATTCTCCTTGTTGAGATAATTTTTTTCTAATAATATTTCGTTGGTATTTGTCGGATTTATTCGATTCATCTTCAAACCATTTTATATTATTGGCAATTAAATACGTTACTAACCGTTGTTTTGGTATGTTAAACAATGGTCTCACTATTTTAACATTATTATACCAATTAATAGGGCTACCACTAAGTCCAAATATGCTACTTTTTTTTTCTAATCTCAGACAATAATTTTCTATATAATCATCCAAATGATGGGCTGTCAAAATTGTCAATATATCTAATTTTTTACATAAATCGGTCATTAATTGATAACGTCCTTCTCTTGCCCTTGCTTGTAAATTAGAAAAATTATTTTGGTGATCGAAGTGAAGTAGATGGTATTCATGTCCCAATTTATGGCTTAAATCCCGAACATACTCATGCTCTAGCTTAGATTGTTCCCGCAAATGATGGTCAACTAACATCACAACCATACTAATATTTTCATTAATACTATTAGTGCTGACCCATTTATGTGTTAACATTAAAAGGGCTATGGAATCAGACCCTCCAGAAACAGCTAAGGCAATAGACCTTGTTTGAGGTCTATCACCAATTAGCTTTTCTATATTCTGCTGAAATTGTTGATAAAGCATTATTTCTTGTCAGTAGATTTAGGATTTTCTTGATTTTTTTTCAAATCTGAAATTCTTTTTTTATATTCCCGTTCTTTAGCAAGATAGTTTTGAGCTTCTTGTGAGATTTTTTTATATAATTCGCGTTTATGAGCGTTAATTTTAGCAACTTCTATTCGATATTGTTTTATTTCTTCCCTCAGTTCTGCTGAAATTCCTGCAGCATAAGAACCGAACTCATCAATAATTTTTTGTAATTCATTATCGTTATTAACAGTAGTACTATTAATATTAGTTTGTTTGGCATTTGACATTGTGGGTGACGTAGTATTTGCTATACTATATGAGCTTAGTAATAGCACTCCTACAATAGTAATTGCCTTATACAGAAAGTCTAATCTATTTTTTTTTATCATTTATACACTCCTAAAATATTTTTATATAACTTTTAAAATTTAATTGCTAAATGTGAAAACTAGCAAAATAAATATACATTATTATCTTTCTTAACACTAATCATAAATATATATGATATACGAAAAGAATTAATCTATTTTATTTGACTTTTATTATATAAGTCTATATAAGTGCACTGATTATATAATGAATAAAACAGTATGGATAAGGTGAAAGATAATAGTTATTTCTCAGAATTAAGAAGAGTGGTTTGGCCAATTGAAGGGCATGAAAATAAGAAGTTTCTGCCTATGGCAGCTATGATGTTTTGCATTTTGCTCAACTATTCCACCCTTAGGTCGATAAAAGATGGATTTGTCGTAACAGCTATTGGTCCTGAATCAATAAGTTTTGTAAAAACCTATGTCGTTTTACCAATGGCAATACTCTTTATGGTTGCTTATGTAAAACTCTGTGACTTTTTAAAACAAGAAAATGTTTTTTACGCTGTGACCAGTTTTTTTCTAGCATATTTTGTATTATTTACTTTCGTATTATACCCATATCCAGAGTTGGTGCATCCTAATCCTGAAACAATTGAGACATTAAGTAATGCGTATCCCAATTTTAAGTGGTTTATTAGGGTAGTTGGTAAGTGGAGTTTTGCAGTCTTCTATGCTATATCAGAACTTTGGGGAAGTATGATGCTTAGCTTATTATTTTGGCAATTTGCTAACCAAATTACTAAGACTGAAGAGGCAAAACGCTTTTATTCTATGTTTGGTATGCTAGGAAATTTATCTTTACCAGTTACTGCCATAATACTTTGCTATTTTTTAAGCACAGAAACTCAAATAGTTGCAGAACATCTGAAATACACTCCACTATTTGTTATTATGATGGGTAGTGCTGTAGTTATCATGTTATTGTATAGATGGATGAATCAGCATGTTTTAACCGATCCTACTTTATATGACGCAACGAGTAAAGTAATCAAGAAAGGTAAGGTTAAGCTATCTCTTATAGAAAGCTTTAAAATGATTTTTAGTTCAAAATATTTAGGGCTTATTGCCTTACTCATTATATCTTATAGTGTGTCAGTAAATCTTGTAGAAGGTGTATGGAAGTCAAAGATTCAGCAACTATATCCAAGCAAAGAAGACTATACCATGTATATGGGACAATTTCAGGCTTGGCAAGGTGTGACAGCTATATTATTCATGGTTGTTGGTTCTAATATCTTAAGAAGGGTTTCTTGGTTTACCGCCGCGATGATTACTCCTATGATGATGTTAATTACTGGGGTTGCTTTTTTTGCCTTCATTTTCTTTGATAGCACTATTGCGATGTACGTTACTGGTCTATTCGCTTCTGGACCTTTGGCAGTAGCAGTGATGATTGGAATGATTCAAAATATTTTAAGCAAGGCAACAAAATATTCACTATTTGATGCTACCAAGAATATGGCATATATCCCTATTGATAAGGATCTTAGAACAAAAGGACAAGCGGCAGTAGAAGTGATAGGTGGTAGGTTCGGTAAATCTGGTGGTGGTATTATCCAGTCAACATTCTTTATCTTGCTTCCTTCTTTTACCTTCGTTGAAGCTACCCCTTATTTCGCTGCTATATTTTTTGTTATCGTAATATTGTGGCTATATACGATTAAATCACTTAATAAGGAGTATCAAGCTCAGCTATCTGATAATAAATTGTAAGTCTAAAAACGTCATTGTGAGGAGACCTTAGGTCGACGAAGCAATCCAGAAAAGTGATTATTAAAAATGGATTGCCACGCCATCTACGGTGGCTCGCAATGACGATTTTCTACTTTATTTTCTTAAACTGATGCCTATGCACTCCTTGCTCCTAGCACCAAATTCTCCTGAATTGACTATAAACTAATCATCCCAGAAGGTAATAAAAGATATCTTGCTAAAATATCACATGACATTAAGGGGGTATTAACCATCAAAACCATATTCCATGCGAGTAAAATATTAGATATTGTTCTAATAGAAAAATATCTAATTTTTTCCATTAAATAAGTTGACTTCTAATTTAAAATCGATTCTAATGATAATTAAAGTGATTGCAAAAAGGTAAAAATAATTAAGGTTATTGTATGAAAGATATTAACTGTTGGGATAATTCAAAATACAGGTCTTGTACTTACGCTGAACGGTTACTTACTAAACTTGAACAGCTAAATAAACAAGTAGTTGTGCCGGTGGATATTGATGAAGTCAAAAAAGGCATTTATTGCGCTAAAGAATACCATGGCAGTCAAATGAGGCAGTCAGGCGGACCGTATTACTCACATCCGATTGAAGTGGCTTATATGGTTGCTGAATATACTGCTCTAACAGTTCCAAAATTGTTTAGAACCGACATGATTGTTACCGCATTACTGCACGATACCATTGAAGATACAGAACTTACCGAAGAGATGATAGCGTACACTTTTGGTAGTAAGGTTGCTAGTCAAGTAGAAGACTTAACTAGGGTCAAGCCTCATGGCAAGATTAGCTCTGCAGAAACACTAAATATATTATTTCAGCAAAAAAAATATGATGTGGCATTGATTAAAATTTTTGATAGAATTCATAATCTAGAAACTGTTGGTGTAAAATCCCCTGAAAAAATTAAGAAGATTATAGAGGAGACGGTAATACATTTTGTAACTTTATCTATGCATTTAAAAATACCAACAGTAACAAAACAAATTATTGAATTATGTTGTCGGCATTTAGCTATACCACATTCTGTTCACCATGATCTACATAGGACTTTTGTGGATAATTCCCAGCCTCTTTCTCCAATTTTTCAAAATGAAATATTCCGAATGCAAAACCTATGCAAACTGGAAACAATATCATCATTATCCCCCAATGATGCCAATATTCAGTTAAGTAAACAATTGCAAAAGAAGTAACTAAATACATCAAGGCACGAGATATAGCAAATGTAATGCTAACACAACTAAACCGTTTAAAGATAGGAAAATATCTATAAAAGATTGGATGTCCTAGGTCAGGACCGGTAGGTGCAAATAATACAACGAATAATTGAATTAAAAAAACATTAAGTGAACTATTAAGGTTATTTAATAAATAAGGACAAGCTAAAGCAAATACACAAAATATTAATAACATGGTTTTTATAATCTTTAACGGATATATTTTATAACTGAAATATGTGAATACCAAACTGCTTAAGAAGCCACATATTGAAATAATAAAATTTTGATGAATGACCTGTGCAGCACTGTAGTCAAAAGAATTTTTTAAAAGATTCCCGCAATAAATATAAATAAAATAAAAGAGTACAGGCCACATACATTCTATTAAGAACAAGGCCATTACTGTTACTTTATTAGCTTTTTCCGTCCATATTGAATTATTTTCTAGTTTTTTTAGATATATGCTGGCAACATTTGAAGTTTGCTGAAAAGTCTTTTTTAGCTGACGTTTGGCATCAGCAAATTCCGGCGTTTCTCTAAGACTCCTTCTGGCTACTGTTCCAACCAGTGCTACGCCTGTTCCTATCCAAAATGCTAGACGCCAATTAAATCCATAGGAGGTCACTAACGATGCTATTCCTAAAGCAACAACTCCTCCTAAAGTACTAAAAACCACAACTGATGAAACAGCTGGATATTGGATTGGTGGATTTATAAGTTCAGTTAAGTAAAGTTTTGCTCCTACTACCTCTCCCATAGAGGATATTCCTTGCATTATACGACATATTGTAACCAACCAGGAAGCTGTAATACCTATTTGGGCATAAGTAGGCAGATTAGCCATAGTAAGACATGATAAAGCCATGATAAAAGTCGTTATGACAACGGTAGTCTTACGCCCCATATTATCACCTATCCAACCAAAAATTAATGCTCCAATTGGTCTAAAAACAAAGGTAGAGCAGAAAGCTGTAGCTGAATAAATAGCGGTAGTATGAGGATCAGCTTTTGGGAAAAATAGCTCATTCAACAATAGAGCCATATGTACATAAAGCATCAGGTCAAAATACTCTAAGAATGTCCCAACGGATAGTAATCCTATTGCTTGTTTTTGCTCTTTAGTTAGGCTTCTTTGTTCTTGCTGATATCCTATCATTAATTCACCTTAATATTTATTAACACTAATAATTTATAGTGATGATTTGATTAATTAATAGCAAGAGAAAAATAGTATCGAAAATTGAAATAATAAATTTTGGTTGTAATAATATCACAATTCTATAAACTAAATTAGAAGGGGAAAAAGAAGCACACCTAGCCAATGCAATGCGAGAGCAAGAGCTAAGATTACAGGGAGTGTATGAAAAAACTAGAAAGGTGGAGGAAAGCGAGAAATATAAGACTTACTCTAAATTCAGAGATGCAGTAACAGCGGAGCAGCCAAATGAAGCATGGTCATTTTTTTAGTGAGGCAGTACGTAATAACGCCACTTTATCTAATTGTTCCCAAGTAAATCCTTGATCTTCTCTACCAAAATGCCCATATACCGCTGTTTTTTGATAACAAGCAGTTTGCAATTTGAGTTGTTTTATAATTCTACCTGGTCTTAGATCAAAATGTTCATTTACTAATTCCGCTATTTCATTATCAGTTAATTTGCCAGTACCAAAAGTGTCAACTAAAATAGATACAGGAGCTGCCACTCCAATTGCGTAGGATATTTGTATTTCACAACGATCCGCTATCTCAGCTCCTACAATATTCTTAGCAATATAGCGAGCCATGTAAGCAGCCGAGCGATCTATTTTTGTTGGATCTTTGCCAGAAAAACAACCACCACCATGCCTAGCCATTCCCCCATAAGTATCTACTATAATTTTTCTACCAGTAAGCCCACAATCTCCTACAGGCCCACCAATAACAAATCTACCAGTAGGGTTAATTAAATATTTTGTGTCTTTAGTAATCCATTCTGCTGGTAGTTCTGGTTTAATAATTTCATCCATTACTGCTTCTACTAGCTGGCTATGAGTTACATGACTATAATGCTGAGTTGATAATACAACCGCATCAACACCAACCGGCTTATTGTCTTGATATCGTAAAGTAATTTGTGATTTTGCATCTGGACCAAGCCATGGCAAAATTCCTTGCTTACGTAATTTAGCTTGCCTCTTAACTAATTTATGAGCATAATATATTGGAGCTGGCATCAGAACTTCTGTTTCATTACAGGCGTAACCAAATACCATCCCTTGATCACCAGCACCAATCATATCCTCATCTTGGTTATCCACACCAATAGCTATATCTACTGATTGTTTGGTAATACCGGATATAACAGCACAAGAATCTGCGTCAAACCCAAGGCTTGGGTCGTTATAACCAATCTCTCTTACTGTATCACGTGCTATTTGCTCTATATCAACCCAAGAATTTGTAGTAATCTCTCCACTTACTAAAATCATACCAGTTTTCACTAAAGTCTCACATGCAACACGGCATTTAGGATCTTGAGTGATAATTGCATCTAAAATAGCATCAGAAATTTGGTCAGCAATTTTATCTGGGTGTCCTTCAGACACCGATTCAGAGGTGAAAATTCTATTTTTTATCATAAAAATACTCTTTGGATTAACAGAAATAATTTATATTTATTCAATAATGGGTCTCAGTAATAAAACCTAATTCAAATAGCTTTCTCCACATTAACTATAATAAGAGGCGATTTATTCATTTCATGTTTTAATATTTTGCGAATAGCTGACCTTACAGCATTTTCGACCTGATCATCGAGGAGATTACCTTTTGATTTTCTCTGAATTTCTACTGTTTCAGCAATATTATCTTTGATTAGATTAATTAGCTGTGCATCATCATTAGAGTCAAGAAGTCCTGGCATAGATAAAATAGGTCTACAAGTAAGTTCGCCCTTCTTATTTAGTATCAGAGAAGCAACTACTATACCATCATCACGCATACGTCTGCGGGTTCTGAAAATTGATGATTCAGCTGGTAAAAGATAATTGCCATCAACAGCCAAATAACCCGTTGTTACTTTAGTTAAAATACGTGGATTATGAGGATCGAGTAATACTAGGCTACCATTTTCTACTTCAATAGCATGCTTTATACCATTTTTACGAGCTAATTTTGCTTGCTCATGTATGTGTACCGGTTCACCATGTACTGGCACGCAAATCTGAGGTCTAATTAAGGCGTACATTTGCTTGAGTTCGTCAATTGATGGATGTCCAGAAACATGAACGAAATGATCTCGTTCAGTTATCACTTCAATTCCTGCTTTTACGAAAATATTAAACATACGGAAAATTTTCTTTTCATTGCCAGGAATAATTTTTGAAGAGAATATAACTGTATCTTTAGGAGCTAACTTGATACTAGGATGACTATTATTTGCCATTTTGGCAGTAGCTGCTAGAGGTTCCCCTTGACAGCCAGTAGCAATAATTAAAAGTTCTTGCCTTTTAAATCTTGCAACATCCCGCTCATCAATTAAAGGGGCAATATCTTTCATATAACCACTTTCCTGAGCTGCGAGCAAAATTCTATGCAAACTTCTTCCTGATAGCACTACTTTTCTTCCTGCCATCTGACCTGCATGAATTATAGTTTCAAGTCGTGCCAAATTTGAAGCAAAGGTTGTTACCACAATCATTTGGGGGCAACCTGCTATAATATCTATTAAACTTTTACGCACTTCTCCTTCCGAGCCAGAAGTCCCTGCATTAAATACATTAGTTGAATCACAAACTAAAGCTAAAACCCCTTCATCGCCATAGGATTTTAGTAAATCCTTGTTAGCTTTTTCACCGAGTAAAGGATCATGGTCAAATTTCCAATCTCCAGTGTGGAAAACATTGCCAGCTTCTGTGCGTATCATAATTGCTTGCATTTCTGGAGCTGAATGGGTAAGCGGTACCATTTCTAATTGGAATGGATCAAGATTTATTTTTGCCGAAGGTTTTACTTCATGAATTTTTATAGTTTTAGCAAAATCATATTCAGCTAATCTAAGTTTCAGAAAATTTGCAGTGAAGGTAGTTGCATATATTGGGCATTTTAGACTGCTCCACAAATATTGGATTGCTCCCAAATGATCTTCATGTGCGTGAGTTAGGACTAAAGCTAACAAATCTTTTTTATATTGTTCGATAAAGCTAATATCAGCAATTATCATATCAACACCTGGTAAATAGCTATCGGCAAAACCGCTGCCGCAGTCAACCATCAACCACTTTCCCTTATAATGATATAGATTGACGTTTATGCCGATTTCATTTGACCCGCCAAGTGGTAAGAATAGTAAAGCATTTTTATGGTTTTTAATGTTGAATGGCATGTTAACTTCTATATTATGTATGGTTTAAGTATATTTTTATACCTTATTTTCGGCTTTTAGTCTATGATTAATACTAATTTAGTTTATGCGAACATATTTGCCTTTGGTATAGTCTTATTATTGATCGTACTATTTCCTAATTTTGATATAGATTTCTCAAATTTATTCTACGACAGTAAAGATGGATTTATCTACCGTAACAATAGCATTGTCCAATTATTGTTTGAAATTATTCCAATATTAACTAAACTACTACTTACAGTAACATTATTATACTTAATTTACTTAATTGTTAAGTATAAAACTTTTAATAGACTTATTATTTCTGGGAGCTTTTATATAATTTTGTCTACAGCAATAGGTCCTGGATTATTGGTGAATCATCTATTTAAAGAACATTTTGGTAGGGCTCGTCCTGTGCAAATTAAAAATTTTAATGGTTCCAAAAATTTTACTCGAGCTTTTTCAATTTCTAATGAATGTGTACATAACTGCTCATTTTCATCAGGACATGCAGCTATGGGATATAGTTTAACTAGCCTTGCGTATATTGCTCCTGTTATATATTTCTCAAGAATCTACAGTATCACCTTAATTTTCGGCTCATTAATTGGGTTAAGTCGCATATTAATGGGGGGGCATTTTTTAAGTGATGTACTAGCCTCATGTTTTTTTGTATTAATAATTAACCATATATTGTATTTATGTTGGCAAAAACTAAAATTAATATAAATAAAATTGCAATTATTTTTAACAATTCCACGAAATCGTTAGAACTAGTTAAGCAGCTCGAACTATTCTATAAATTCTGCAAAGTGGAAGAAGCAGAAGTAATTATTGTAGTTGGCGGAGATGGCGAATTATTACATGCGATACATCGTTATATGCACCTAAACGTTCCTTTTTATGGAATTAACTCTGGCAATATTGGGTTTTTAATGAATTCAATTATTATAGAAAAATTAATAGATAATTTACAAGAATCAATAGTTTCTCATTTATACCCTTTAGAGACGCAAGTAGAAACTGTAGATAGTAAAACCTATACCGCCCTAGCTATTAATGAAGTCTCGATATTTCGTAAAACCAACCAAGCAGCTAAATTTAAGATTGAAATTGATCAAGTTGAACGTATGAGTGAATTAGTAGCTGATGGGGCAATGGTTGCGACTCCAGCTGGTAGCAGTGCTTACAACTTATCTGCCGGGGGACCTATTTTACCACTTGAGTCCAATGTATTATGCCTAACACCAATTTGTCCTTTTCGTCCAAGACGTTGGCATGGTGCATTACTACCATTTTCCACTACTATAAAATTTGAAATTTTAGAAAGTAATAAAAGACCAGTAAATGCAGCTGCCGATTTTCAGGAATTTGATGATATTAAGTCAGTATTAATTAAATCAGCAAAAAACAAGATGATCAAATTACTATTTGATAAAAAAAATAGCCTTGAAAATCGAATTATCAAAGAGCAATTTAATGAGTAATAAGGCAAAAAGACTAACTGTTAATAGTGTATACCTAGTAATGCACCTATAACATTAGTTCGTCCTTTAGCCCCCCAATCTTGCTAACCAAAACATCTTTATCCTTTTACAGCATAACCATGAGTACAAGGCATATCATGAGCAAAACCACTTTCATCTAAATATACAATAGGTTTCCCATCTTTTTTATGGTCACTAATTTTATTATGGAAAATCAATTTCTCTTCTTCTTTGGCTTTGGGATGATTTATAGTTTTTTTATACGTTGTCCATAAATTAAAAATTCCTGGTTGCCTTTTGCTCCTAGAATAGGGCTGGGTATTACCCCAAATATGTTAAAATTATAATTTGATTCTAGCCATTGTTGAATTTTATCACATACTTTTTGATGTAAGAGTTGGCTTCTAACAATACCACCATTCCCGACCTCATTCTTGGCCACTTCAAATTGCGGCTTAATTAAGGCAATTAGACGGCAATTATCTTTTGCTAAACCAAATGCAGTGGGTAATATGGTAGTAAGGCTAATGAAGCTGGCATCACAAACGATAATATCTGGTGGCAAACTAATTTGCTCAATTGTTAAATACCGGGCATTAGTTCTTTCAATTACTGAAATTCTAGGGTTATTACGCAATTTATGATGTAGTTCACCATATCCGACATCTACCGCAAAAATCTTTTCAGCCTTTCTACGAAGCAAAACCTCAGTAAAACCACCGGTACTAGAGCCTATATCTAGACAAATCAGCCCTTGTGGATCAATATTGAAATGGTCTAGAGCAGCAATTAATTTTAACGCCCCTCGTGATACATAATCATGTATCGGGCGTTTTATAATAATATCACGAGTATCAATTGATACTCCCGTACCTGGTTTAGTATTTTGCTGCTGATTAACATATACTTTGCCTTGGATTATTAAGCTTCGTGCGATGTTAATATCATCAACTAATTGGCATTCTACTAAATGCTGGTCAAGCCTTATTTTTTTCATCAATCAAATTTATAGTATCTTGAATACCAAAAAGTTTAACAAAAGACCCAAGCCTTGGCCCTTCAGTTTGACCAAGTAATATTTGATATAATTCTTTAAAATAATCTCGCAAATTATGATAACCATGATTATTACCTATATCATAAATTTTCTCCTGAATCTGTTCGGAAGTACTATCTACTGGTAAAGAAGATAACATAGTGCTAATTTCTTGTAAGATAACTTTTTGCTGAATATTAGGCGTTAAATAGCACTTATTCGCTTTAATAAAGTCATTATAATAACCAATGGCAAAATCTGTTAAATGATCAAGGTACGGAGCATTTTGCGGTGTTGCATCTGGAGCGTACTGACTGATGAATCCCCAAAGTACCGATTTATCTTCCGGATTACAAACTGATGCTAGGTTGAGCAATAGGCTAAAACTAATGCCAAAAGTTTCGATAATAGGCACATTCCCATGATGAATATGGTGTACTGGATTAGCAAAACGCTTTACTTGATCAGTTTCTAAATGATATTTTTTATTAAACGTAATATATTCATCAACATTTTTAGGTATTACATCAAAATGTAAACGTTTGGCTCTTGTTGGATTCTGGTACATAAATAATGCCATACTTTCCATAGGGGCATATTGTAGCCATTGATCAACTGTAATACCGTTGCCTGTAGATTTAGAAATTTTCTCTCCATCTTCATTAAGAAATAATTCATAAAAAAATTGTACTGGTTCAATGCCACCCAAAATTCGACAAATTCCAGAGTATAACCTGGCGTTAGTCATATGATCCTTGCCATACATTTCATAGTCAACTTGTAGCGAAGCCCAACGCATGCCAAAATCAGGTTTCCATTGTAGTTTGCAATGCCCCTTGGTCACAGGAACTTCAACCAATTTTCCTTCTTCATCTTGATAGCTAATAGTGCCGTTTAAACGATCAACTTTGCTAATAGGTACTTGCAGGACAATACCGGTTTTGGGACAAATCGGCATGAAAGGCGAATAGGTTGCTTTTCTTTCGGCTCGAAAGGTTGGTAACATTAGAGCCATTATCTCCTCATATTTGTCTATGACTTTTAGCATCATCTGATCAAATAAACCGGATTTATAACATTCTGTACTACTAACAAATTGATATTTAAAGCCAAATTTATCTAAGAATGAGCGAAGTTTGGCGTTCATGTAATGCCCATAACTTTCACACTTACCAAAAGGATCTGGCACAGATGTCAGAGGTTTGCCAATATGCAATGCCACCATATCAGGGTTGGGGATATTACTTGGAACTTTACGCAGACCATCCATATCATCAGAAAAACAGAACATCTTAGTTGGAATATTCGATAGCTGTTTAAATGCTTCTTGCACCATTATAGATCTAGCAACCTCTGCAAATGTACCAATATGCGGTAACCCTGACGGTCCATAGCCCGTTTCAAATAATACATAGCCTTTAGCTGGGGTTTTGCCGCCCAATTGATCTAATATTCTTTTTGCTTCTAAAAAAGTCCAAGCGTTTGATTTAACCGCATCTTCTAAAATTTCTAATTCTGACATCTATAATATCCATAAGTTTGATTCGATTTACCAAGATTATAAATATACATGGTTTTTTGTAAATTTATAAATATATCTCTTGAGTTTTTTACAATATTCTTAGACAATAGCCGATTAAAAATTATTATTTACTTATGACTATTCCTTCTATTGTACATTTTTTTCGTAAAGATAGCTTTAGAATTTTACATATAACCCTAATTTGCATATGCATCTTTGCCTTATCTTTAGCTTATTTTGTTGAATATATATTACATTTTATACCTTGTCCTTTATGTATTTATCAAAGATTCCCATATTTATTTATCATCAAGATTTCAGTTGTAGCATTAATTATTAAAAAAATAAGCAAATATACTTTATTTTTTATCACTCTAAATTTATTAGGTGCTTGCATATTAGCAGGCTATCATAGTACCGTAGAAAGGGGAATAGTTAATCCAAGTGTTCTTTGTTCAACTTTAATCCATATTCCTAAACACTTATCAATCCAAGATATTAAAGAGATATTTTATAGCCAACCGATCACGAGTTGTACCAAAGCAACAGTTAAATTATTTGGCATATCGATGACAGAATGGAATTTGTTACTAAATCTCTCTTTATTATTTGTCGTACTCTTTACTTGGCTTTATCCTGATAATACTAAATCTGCAAACAATATCACTATAGAATAAAAATTATTATTTTTCATATAATATACTCTTGTGCTATTAGTGCTAACTAATTATATGATATAATAGTTATTTTCAACCTAGAAAAATAATGAGCTTCTTATTTAATGAGGTTGTCTTAAAAATAAAACAAATTAGTTGCTTTAAAGAAGAATATTATTTAGCATCAAATAATAATTAGAATTTAAGAATGGGGTGGGGACAATGGGTAAAGAAATGAGTGAAGAAAAAAATCCTAGAGAATATTTTGAATATTATGGAGATTTTCTTATAGAAGTAAATAGAAGTAGAGAAGAAACAAATATTGAGGAAGCTGAACCTATAGCTCTATCTTTGTTTGAAATCGTAAAGAGAACCTTAGAAACTAGTGTAGCTAGTTCTGTAGAGAAAAAATCTATATTAGATGGATTTGCTGAAACAATTAGAAATAATATAGAAGAACTACATGAGTTGCCAGAATCTGACAAAATAGAAACACCATCCATAGTGTTCAATAAATTTGCTGAAAAATTAGCAGGATACATACAGGATGATAAAACACCTACTAAAATTTTCCAAAAATATGAAGAGCAGTTGCAGGCAATCGTAGCTGCTACCAAGCCCCAAGAACTTGCCCAGGACGTCTTGTTCTTGTCAGAGTCAGAAGTGGAAAATCCACCTATAGAATTAGGGGAATCTTTTTCTGATGTTAACACTCCTGTTTTTTCTGCTGCTGATCGAGCTATTGATCCTATAACCCGAGCAATTAGAACCCAGATATTAACCAAGCAGAGGGAGCTAATAGTTATAGCTTTAGTAAAGAATGGTACAGTAGAAAAAGAAAAAATTGATGATATAAATGAGTTTCGTAAGTACTTTGAAAATGAACAAAATAAAGAAAAAATCAGTGAGATTCTAAAAACAGATAAAGATTTAAAACGGGCTCTAGAGCAAGTCGAAATTATCGGCTATCAAAACGTCCATACGGAGTTTGCTGGTATATTCACTACTATGGAATGGAAGGATGGAGCTGTAGAAAATGATAGTGGTATTACTACTAGGAAACAGGTGGTACGAGATGCAAACGGTATCGAAATTGCAACATTAGCAGAAGCAACCCATAAAATAAATCCTCCTCATACAGTACAAAAGAGTGATGGTACTAACGTTACAATTAACAATTATAGGACGATAGATTTTCCGATAACACTTGATAATAATGGTCCGATGCATTTATCTTTAGCTGTCAAGGATCAGAATGGCAAAAATATTGCGGCAAGTAAGGCTGTATATTTTACTGCTCACTATGATGATGATGGTAAGCTTGTCGAGGTTAGCTCACCACATCCAGTGAAGTTCAGTGGGGATAGCCCTGACGCAGTTGGCTATATAGAGCATGGCGGACAGATATATACCTTGCCAGTAACGCAACAGAAATATAAAGAAATGATGCAAGAAGTTGCCAAAAATCTAGGGCATGGTGTGGATATTTCACAATCTATCGAACCATTATCTGTGGATCTTATGATAACCTCTAGAAAAGATAGCCCTGATATAGTTGGTCATATAAAGCCTGGTGAACAAATGCCAGTAACGCAAGAAGAACATAAGACAACGATGCAAGGAGTGAACAAAAATCCAGGACAGGGGGTGGATATTTCACAATCTATTGATGCACCGGATCTTATGGTAATATCTAGACAAGATATTGAAGAAGCACAGTTGTGTAAAGCACAAGAAAATATGGTGCCTATTGATATAGTTAAAAGGAAGGAAGTGGTATTAGAGATAGAAGAAAAAACAGTAGAACATGCCCCTGGAATCTCTCAAGCTGTGTTAATAAATAGTGAGGCTAGAGATAAGACTGAAAGTATCAGAGCAAGTTTATTAAAATCACAACATATACGTCCTCTAGCTCGGAAAAGTGAGGAGGATATTACAAAATTGGTAGGAGAGCTGTCTAAAAGTTTGGAAGGTAAAGAACTTGAAAATCAAAAGAAAGATATTGATAAAGAGTTGAAAAATTTATCAACCCCTCAAGAAAAAATAGGCTTGTTGAGGGGGTTATCAAAGGCTGTAGTGGAGAAAGGATGGGAAGAGTTTAAGAAAGTTGGTAAAAACGAACCAGATGCAGAGCAGGTTAGATTGAGGACAGAAGGTAGGAGAGTAGATGGAGAAGAATTCTCAAAAATAGGACATACACAACGGAAAGCAGAACATACTAATGTTAAAGGTAATATACAGTTACAAGCATTCCTACTAGATAAAATTGATGAAGTATCCAAGAAGAAACCAATTATTACTGTTAGACCTCAAGGTACCAGTTATAGTTTGTGAGCGTTCACGGAAAAAAAGTTAAAGTACACGATGTATATTAACGAGAATGCGTAAGCCTAGAAGCAATCTAACCTCACAACCATTAGCGAGGAGCTACTTTAGTAGCATTGATGCAATCCAGGAAAGTAATTAGAAATGGATTGCTTCGACCATTACATGGTCTTGCAATGACGTTTTGTACTTTAGTCTTTTTCCATGAACTCTCACAATCTTTATGACAGACTCAAAAAGGGTCAAATATTGGAAAAATAGAAAAAGACATAAAGTCTTAGAAAACAAGCTTTATAAGAAAACTAGTTCGTATAATAAACGCACTATGGTGATTTATCTCACCTATCACACCTGTAGACCAATATCAACCATGCTTTACTTTGTGGTATATTATTTAAATTGATAATCCCGTTTCTATAATTTCATCAGGAATTGCTGACTTTTTGCTATATTATAGACAACTATTTTACACTATAATATACTTGTATAAATTAAATCATAGGTAAATAAAATGTCATTACCAGAGCCTACAGAAATTTTATCCAAAATAGCCCAATTTCAAGCAGAAATAACAAGTGAGCAAAATATATTTAATGAAGCTGATATAGTCTGTAAATCACTGCAAAGAGATCTAAAAAACAAGCAAATAGAGTTAAAAAGTTTAAAAGAGAATTTGCAAGAACAAGATAATGATGCATCAGAACT
>CAJYDF010000022.1:0-14189 GCA_913698145.1 Sericostoma sp. HW-2014 | reverse complement strand
TTAGTTAAAAGCCTTGAGAAATTTTTACTAAAATTGCAAAAATTTGCTCAAAAATCCAGGAGAAAAAACAGGTCTTCAACTTTCAGATATGCGGTTTATAGCATGTTTTCTTTTCTCCTTAAACTAACGCCTATGCGTCATTGCGAAAAGCTACTTTAGTAGCAACGAAGCAATCCAAAAAAACGACCAAAAATGGATCAACTATGTTGAGGTTATTTAATAGCATTGCATTATTAATTCAAACTGATTACCATCAGTAACAATAATTTTTGTATCAGTGTTGTAGATAATTGGATCATTAACTCGTTCATGACCGAATCTATTGGTCTTAAATATTGGGATTTTTAAGGTAGCTGCAAAATCAGTAAGAGTCCTAATCATGGTCTCGTTATCATTTCCACAAGTTCCAAATATTATAGCGTTTACTCGTTCTAACAGCCCTGCTTGTTTTAAATGATATAAGATACGATCTATTTGGTATGGTTTTGTATCAACATCTTCCAAGAAAAGTATCTTATTTGCCGTTTTTATTTGCCATGATGTACCTATAGATGTTTGCACAATGCTTAGATTACCGCCCGTAAGATTACCTGTAACGATTTTACTGGATTTTGCCGCAAGGTTAAGTGCTGATAATCCTTTAATTTTAGCTTGAGTTTCTTTACCAGAAATTATTTTTGCTATTTTTATAAAATTTTGACGATCTTTAGTTGGCTTAAGTATTTCAACGATACCATTACCATGAATTGTCTTCCAACCCCATTCTTGCGAAAAGAAAATATGTAAAGCTGTCATATCACTAAATCCTATAAAAAACTTTTCCTTTATCGGTTTTTTTAAGCGTTGCAAGTCAGGAATTAATTTGGCTGAACCATATCCCCCACGAAGAGTCCATATTACGTTATTTGATTGATCAGTTAAGGCCTTTTCCAAACATAATAATCTTGTTTGATCATCGGAAGAATGGAATAGGCTTTTTCCTTTAAAGCAATCATTTGGAATATTTAGTTTTAACGAAGTAATATTTCTCAAATTAGATAATATTTCATTGCTGACTCCTGAAGCAGGAGCAACAACAGTAATTTTTGTATCTTTCAATAAATTAATAAATTCTGCATTATTCTTGTTGAACTCTGAATTAGCAAATGCTGATAAGGACATAAAAATAACTGGTAGGAAGATTGTATGAATTGTTAGGAGCCTAATATGTAAAAGATAATTGTTAAATTTCATAGAGTAGTATACCTATTTATGATATGGATGGTTTTCTATTATGGTTTGAGTCCGATATATTTGCTCTAATAATATTATTTTTGCCATTTGATGGGGCATAGTCATTTTTGAAAGGCTAAGATGGATATTTGCTTGTTCAAGAATCGATTTATCTAAACCGAATGCACCACCAATAATAAATTGTATATTTTTACCTGATTGCAAATTATTTGTTATTAATTTTGTAAATTCATGACTATTATAACTATTACCAATAATGTTTAGTACTATTTTACAGGATTTTTCTTCTAAAAATTCATTAATTAATTTACCTTCAAATTGTTTGATTTGTTCAGCTGGTAATTTTTTTGAATAACAAATTTCTGTGGATTTTATGTTATATTTTATCAATTTTTGATAATCTCTGGCAATTGGCTGATAATAATTATTAAGTTTACCAACGGAAATTATTTGTATTTGTCTCATTACTTTATTATTGATTAATTAATTTAATTATACACCAAAAAAGTTATGCACTAAGTAAAAGTTAGAAATTTATATTGACTTTTTATATATTTTTAATTAAAATGTTAACGAGCTTTAATATATACTTTAAGCAATTATGGCAACATATCTTGGCTATCAATAACATATAAAACTGACCTTAGCATAGTTACCCAAAATAAGTATTTTTTATTTACCCACAAAGTTATCCACAATTTATTCTGATTATTTGTCAAATATACTTGATTAGCTCTTCAGCAATATGCACAGCATTTAAAGCTGCTCCTTTACGTAAATTATCAGCTGTAATCCATAAATTAATGGTGTTTTTTTGACTATGATCTTGTCTAATTCGTGAGACATAGACCATATCCGTACCTACTACATCTTTGGGAGTGACATATTGTATTGGATCTAAATGACAATTAACCTCAATAGAGTCTGATTCTTTAAGAATCTCTTTTACTTCTTCCGCATTTATTGCCCCACTAAATTCAACATTAACTGAAATAGCATGACCAACAAACACCGGTACTCTAACACAAGTTACACTAGCTTTAGCATGTGTTCCTATAATTTTTTCTAATTCCAAGGCGATCTTAGATTCTTCACTAGTAGAACCATCTTTATTAAAGCTACCTATATGCGGGAATAAATTAAAAGCTATTTGATGTGGAAAAACTTTAGGTTCAATGTCCTTAAAAACATATTTTGCCTTGGTTTGTTCATACAGTTCTTCCATTCCTTTTTTGCCTGCTCCGGAAGCTGACTGATAGGTTGATATAACCAGTCTCTTAATCTTTACGGCATTATCCAAAGGCTTTAACGCGGTAGCTATAGGAACAGTACAGCAATTCGGATTAGCTATAATATTTTTAATAGTATAATCTTTTAGGCTAGCCAGATTAGCTTCTGGAACTATCAAAGGAACATCAGGATCAAGTCTGAAAAATGATGATTTATCGATAACTACGCAGCCTTGCTTGGTAACCATGGGTATATATTTCTTTGATATTTCTGATCCGGCTGAAAAAAAAGCAATATCAATTTTACTAAAATCTACACTATCTATATCAGCTATTTTTATAGTACCATCTCCAAAACTAACCTCTTTACCATTAGATTCACTCGATGCTATAGCATAGATATTATTAATTGGCAAACTTCTCTCAAATAAAATTTCTAGAGTTTCTCGCCCAACATTACCTGTTGCCCCAATCACTGCGATATTATATTTTTTTGTCATATATAATCTATATTACATTAGACCTCTTGCAAAACTCTACTTTTGCTGGTAATTTGGACAATGATACGGTACTCGAATCCTCACGTATATTAGAGTACGCTGCGATTCGAGGTTAAGCATCTCCTCCAAATTCCTCAGCATAAGCGAGTTTTGTAAGAAATCTATTTTAAATTTATAATGGTAAGCATTCAAGGTTTTTTTGCTATTTTCTTATGATGAATAAAAAATCTGCTCGCCAAACATCTATATAGCGAGGAGCTACTTTATAGTGACTAAACAATCCAGGAAAGTAATTAGAAATGGATTGCTTAGACCATTGCATGGTCTCGCAATAACGTATTGTACTTTAGCTTTTTTTCCGTGAACGATCACTTATAATTGCTGGTTTGTAAGTTCAAATCTCAACCTCTTACAAATTTCTCAGAAGGTAAATTTTCCATGAGATTTTTGGCTATTTCACTATCTGACATACTATTATTTTTTGTAGATTGCATATATGTAGCTACCAATTCTACCATTTTATCGCAAAACTCAGACTGCAGCATTTGAGAAGCTTCTAGTTTTTGCCTATTCATTAAATCTATAGTCTCGAGTTTCTTGCTTTCTAGAAACTTATCAATTTCTGCGTTTTGTTGTTCAATTAGATTATTGGCAGTTTCTTTGCCATCTCTGAGCATTTCTTCTCTTAGAACCTCAATCTGTTGTGTTTGCTTTACAGCATCTTCAAATAATAAGTTCATATCTTCATTAAGCTTTTGGGCTTCTAAGACTTGGTTTTTGATAGCAATAATTTTGTCATCTAACGATTTTAAAATTATATTTTTTATTGGTCTATAGACTAAATATACAAAAATTAGGAAACAAATAGCCAGCCAAAATCTTTCGTCAAATAATTGTATCATTTTATTCCATTATTTTATCTTTTTGTAAGACTTTTTTAGTAATTCTATATCAACCTGTTGATTAGTAATTTTTTGAATTAATAATTTTGCTAAATTGACACATGCATCATTTTCATCAAGCCAAAACGATTTATTAATTGTTTCTATGTCATGACGATTATTTTCAATTTGTACTTTCAATTCATTATGGAGCTGCTTTTTTTTTGACAAAAAAGCAGCTTCCATCGCATCTTTAGCTTCTTTCTTAATATTTTCTACGATATTTAATGTTTCTTCCAGCTTACTAGCACATTGCTTATGCAGACTATCAGCTTTTGCTGCAAGTTCTTCTGTACTAGCAACATTAGTATCTATATAATCTTTCCTATTCCTAAGAATTTTTTCAGTTAACGGTACGATGAACTTATGAACTAGAAGATATAAGAAACTGAAAGCAACTACCAACCAAAAGATTTGCGAACAATAAAAAACAACGTCAAACTGAGGCATAGTTCTTAAATAAATATTAGCAAAATTGCAATTACAAATGAGAATAAACCCATAGCCTCGGTAAGTCCTGCACCAATTAATGCTACTTTTTGTAATTGTTCAGCAGCTGAAGGGTTACGAGCAATTGAAGTTAGCAATGCACTGAATATATTACCTACACCAATGGCAGCACCTAGCATACCAATAGCCATAAGACCTACACCAATAAATTTTAGAGACGTTATGTCCATATTATATAAACTCCTAATAAAAATTTCTAATGTGAATTTACAGCATCATTCAAATATACACAAGCAAGAATTGTAAATATATAAGCTTGAAGTATTGCTATAAAAATTTCAAATCCAATAAGGATAACAATTAGGGGGATTGGTAAGAATTTAAGGAAAATCATTAATGAAACTATAAATCCTGCCATCACCTTTAATAATACATGTCCTGCCATCATGTTAGCCGCTAATCTTAAAGATAAACTTATGGGTCTTGCTAAATATGCAAATAATTCTATTACGATCATCAGCGGAGCTAACCACAGGGGTGTACCTTTAGGTAAAAATATTGATAAAAAATGCAGACCATGATTAATAAAACCAATAATTGTTACCATAAAAAATATCATAATTGCTAAGGCAAACGTTACTACTATATGGCTAGTAACAGTGAATCCATAAGGGATCATTCCGAGCAAATTACATAATAAAATAAACATAAACAAGGTGAAAATGAATGGTATGAACTTACGCCCCTTCTCTCCAACATTTTGACTTAACGTCACTGTAATTATATCATAAATTATTTCAGCACTAAGCTGTAATCTAGACGGAATAATTTTTTCTGATTTTAAAGCTAAATAAAAATACAACAGAGCTATAACCCCAGCAAGTACCATATACAAACTGGAATTGGTAAAACTAATATCAAAACCAAATAAGTTAATTTCTACTAGTTTCTTTATTGCAAATTGATCTAAAGGACTATGGGACATTATTTCTTAATATTTAATTTTTGCCAAATTATTCTAAAACCTGCAAGCATGCCTATCAATAAGAATATTATAACACAAAATGGTTTAGAATGAAACAATTTATCTAATGTAAAACCAACAATTAACCCCAACATCACGCTAGAAACTAGATCTAATGCAATAGCAAACGCATCAATTTGTTTTTCTGGATTAAGCTTAGGACATCGAGGATTATTTGTTTTAAGTTTCTTAACTCTTTCTTGGATATCTTTTAATTCTTCTAATTTTTTTTGTTCCACATGTATACATTTCTATCATTTAGGTATAGGGTGAGTAGTAGAGTTTTCTAATGCTTTATCAATTGTCTTAGAGAGAGTTTGTAAATCATAGCCGCTGGTCTGTATGCCATTAACAAAGAATGCAGGTGTACCAACAAAATTTGGGACACTAGCAGCAAGGTTAGTATTGGCAAGTAATATTTCAACAATCTGGTTATTATTAAGACATTTAGCATAAGTTTCTGCTGACATTCCGCCAATTTGAGCTATATTTGTTAGCAATTCACGATATCTATTACTGCTTCCCCATTTATCTTGTTGCGATAGTATTACACTTTGGAATTTAAGAAAACTATCTGTATTATTTTGACAGCGCTGTAAAATTGCTGCATCTAAATCCTGTTTATTACCAATAAATTCACGAATTATGTAAGCAATTTTATTAGGGTCAATATATTTCTCTTTAAGTTTCGGTAAAATTGTGTCATGGTAATAAGCACAATGCGGACAGGTTGGAGAATAATACTCAACTACTACTACATTTGCCTTGACATTACCAAGAACTATATCATTTTGGCTAACATTGAACGTTGGCTTATAAGGCATATGTTGTATGCTAGCAACCTGTACATCAGTTTTTACATCAGCAGATTCAGCTTTTGCAGAATTATTTGTTGTCCCTAAAGACTCCTCCTTGTCAGTTAAAGTCGTAGGGTCTTGCTGGTCTACTTTCTGATTATCTACTATTATATCTAATTTATCATTAGCAGGGTTGTCATCATTTTCTTCCGGCGGTGCTTTTTCCTGACTTACCTCTACCTTATTATCAGCTAACTTGTTTTTATTATTAGATGTATCACTTTCTTCTGAGCATGATATCAACAATAATGAAACTAGAATGATAATGATAGTATGCATAAGTCTGGATATACTTTTTAAGTTAAATTAAAACACAAATATTATATAAATATAAAGTTTTACTTACCTTTAAGCAATAAAAAATGTGAGCGTTCACGGTTTTTTTACTATTTTCTTATGATAAGTAAAAAATCTGTTCGCCAAGCGTCTATTAGCAAGGAGCCGCTCATAGCACCTACAATTTTTATTCTATAAAGTATTACAACAGAATAAAAAGGTCATTGCGAGACCACGTAGTGGTCGTTATATATTATTTTTTCTTGCATTATCGGGTAGGTCCATACAGGAAGTATTCTAGGAAGCTGCCTGCAATAACTAATTAATTATATTTTGAGATATTTTTCGGCGAGAATAAATATGATTTTTGAAGAATAGTGTACCTGTTTCAAGAAAATCACGTTTATTCACAGCCAAAAAGAGCCAAATATAGAATTAATTAGTTATCGCAGACTGCAGGAAAGGAGTTTATCTACTATTACCAGGCTTTTGCCTAGTTATTAGTGGTTTTGCTGGTAATTTTGCTGGAGTGCTAGGTAGTGCTTTTCCTGGTCTAACCTTTTGCAAACTCTGTCTAACCTTTTGCGCATTCCGCCTTATTTCTTTTGTCTTTAATTCTTGCTTTCTTAATGCTTGTACCTTTTTAAGTGCTACTAATGGTTCATTTAGCTTCTTAACATCTGCTTGCATTTTCTCTAATGTCATTTGTTGGTTCTGCTGCTTAGAAGAGTCTTGAATTTGTGGATTACCAAGGAGTCCTTTAATATTATCAACAATAACATCTATAATAGCACTTACAATTTTTGCAAACCAACCTGTTTGCTTAGATTTTGTCATTGATGGTTGTAAGGTATCTCTATCACTCTTATCGGATTTAGACGGTTCTTTAACTAATGGCTCTGGCGATGTTGCAGGAGAATTAGTCTCTAACTTATTATCCTTTGGACGGGAAGCTACTTTATCAACTACTTTCGTTGTTGGTTTTATCGGCTGAGGTTGTTTAGTCTCATTGTCTTTTAATTTCTCAACTTTCTTTTTTGGTTTTTCAACAGTTGGTGTTGAATCTTTTAACTTTTTAAGCCTAGCCTCTAATTCTTCGACAGTTGGTACTGGTGCAGGATTTTTTAACGCTTCTTTTGTAGGTCTTGGATCTCTTATGGCTTTAAGTCTAGCCTCTAATTCTTGATCTTTTTGTTTCCCTAATGCCGCACTTTTCTTATCTAAATTAACTTCAGACTGCATTTCCTCTATTAATTTATCTACTTCCTGCTCAGAAACAGAACCAGCAATTCTATCTAATGAATCATTGAATACGTCCGCCACTTTTTCGACTTTAGATAATTCTCTATCTAAATCGTCAGATACTTTTTCAAATTCTTCATTAATATTTTGTATTTTATTACTCAAAGAATTAGATTTTGTATTTTTCTTGGACATATTATAACCAATTAGTTATTTTATACACTATGTATTAATTATAATCTATTCTATTAGTTCCTACTAGTAATTTCACTAAAATATATATTTTTTTAAGTCTTTATACTTGTAAAATTGTTAATTTTGTGATATACATACTATGCTATAATTGGTATGTGTTTAATTCCTTCAATCAACTAGCTAATGCTCACACAACAAGCTATTCCTTCTCCCCCATTATCAAACAAGCAGCTACTTGCATTTTTTGCAATGACAGTCGGAATGTTTATGGCAATATTGGATATTCAAATTGTTGCCAGTTCTTTATCAGTTATTGCCGCGGGGCTTTCTGCTTCTAGCGATGAATTATCCTGGGTTCAAACGTCATATCTTATAGCGGAAGTGATTATAATCCCAATAACTGGTTTTACCGCTAGACTTCTTTCTACTAGAATTTCTTATTTTATTGCTGCTTTAGGTTTTACTGTTATGAGCATTCTATGTTCATTGGCAACCAACATAGAAACAATGATTATTTTTAGAGCTTTACAAGGATTTTTTGGTGGAGCAATGATACCAACAGTCTTTAGTACAATATTTATAATTTTTTCTGTTGAAAAACGTCCAGCAGTTACAGTGATAGTAGGACTAATCGTAACGATGGCCCCAACACTTGGTCCAACACTTGGAGGCTACATTACTGAATATTTATCTTGGCATTTTATGTTTTTACTCAATGTAATACCTGGTATTTTTGTTTGTGTGATCGTATATTTATATGCTGATTTTGACCAACCTAATTACGATTTGCTTAAGAATTTTGATTTTCTCGGTATTATTTTGCTGACTATTACTCTTGCTTCTTTGCAATATGTTTTAGAAGAAGGAAATAAAAAAGGTTGGACAGAGAATAGCTTAATATTATTCCTTATCATCCTGACTGCTGTTGGGTTCATTACGTTAGTTATTAGAGAACTAACATTTTTTAATCCAATCTTAGATTTAACAGTTTTTGTTAACAAGAATTTTACTTTTGGTTGTGTGTATTCTTTTGTTATAGGTATAGGACTCTACGGTGCAGTATATTTATTACCTTTATTTTTATTTACCATAGCTGGTTTTAATACTGTACAAATTGGTTTTACTATGATGATTACGGGTATCGGGCAATTTCTATCGGCTCCACTTGCCGGAAGGATGCTGGGTTCCGGAATAGATTTAAGAATTATGCTGACCATTGGTCTTGCTATGTTTAGTTTAGGATGCTATTTAAATAGTTTTTTAACAGCTGATGCTAAATTTGTTGAGTTTTTTTTACCGCAATTTATTAGAGGATTGGCGATGATGTTTTGCTTTTTACCTACCAATAATCTTGCTTTAGGGAGTATGAGTAAAGACAAGATAGGAAATGCTAGTGGTTTATATAATCTTACTCGTAATCTTGGAGGAGCCGTTGGTATTGCAATTATTAGCACTCTTCTTACAGATAAAACTAAGATTTTTAGTCAATGTCTAAATGAGAATATTTCATCCACTTCACCTTCCGCTCTAATGAAGTTACAGTTTATGGGACAATTATTAGATGGCAAAGTGGTTGAGCCAGAAAAAGTATCATATTTTTTATTAGCCAATAATATAAATAAGGAAGCATTTGTCATTGCGATAAATAGCATATTTGGTATTATAAGTGCGTTGTTTTTTATGGTAATGATCTTTCTACCATTTACATCAACTGTTAGAGGTGGAAAAGGATATGATGCCCACTAAAATCTTTACTTTAATTATGTTGTTATTGATATTGTTTGGTCTAACAGGCTTACCTACAGATGTTTTTACGTTGTTGATTTCCTCGATTATTGTCAGTATAACTTATCTTTTTGCGATAAAACTCAATTTAATGCCCCGTAGGGTTTATTTAAATTATCATTCTATACTATATTTTACTTGGCTAATTAAAGAAATACTGCTATCTAGCTTAGGGGTAATGAAGATTATATGGCGGAAGAATCTTAATTTGCAACCAGTTTTTGAGTGGATTGATTCAGAGCAAAAAAACGATACTAGTCTTGTAGTATATGCTAATTCTATTACCCTTACGCCAGGAACTGTAACGCTTGACATAGCAAATAATATGTTATTGGTGCATGCTCTGGAACAATCATCAATTGACAATTTAAAGTTTGGTGATTCTACTATGAGCAAAAGGGTACAGCAAATTTGCTGTCGTGGCAAAGAGGCATGAGCCATAGTACTCTACAATTTTTTATTTATTTCCTTATGATGAGTAAAAAAGCTTACTGCTAAGCGTCATTGCGAGGAGCTACTTTAGTAGCGACGAAGCAATCCATGAGAATTAGTATAGATACATCAAAACTATATGGATTGCTTCGTAGGCTTACGCCTCCTCGCAATGACGTTTTTATGCTGTTTAATACTTATAGAATAAAAATTGTAGAGTACTATGGGCAATGAGCTAACGAAGCAATATAACAAGCTTCGTGGATTGCCACGCTCACGTACATTCGCTCGCAATGACGTATAAGCGTCAGTTTAAGAAAACAATAATTGAGAAACCGTCATTGCGAGGAGACCGTAAGGTCGACGAAGCAATCCAGAAATGATTAAAAATGGATTGCCACGCCACCTACGGTGGCTCGCAATGACGTATGTGCCTATAAGTCGTTTATTAGCAATAATGGTCAATGAAAAAAAATAAGCAATACCGCAAAAAAAAATGAACACAGCTATTAGTGGAGCAAAAAAATCTGCTATGTTTATAAACATAACCTAATCAGGAATAAGAAGTTATGGACAAAAACTTTAAACAAACCAGCTTTTTATTTGGTAGCAATGCTATCTTTATAGAAGAATTATATCAACTATATTTATCAGATAATACAGCAGTTGATAAAAGCTGGCAAAATTATTTCCAAAATATTGAAAATAATATAGTCAATTCAGGAGAAGTTGATGCTAGGAGCGATGGAGCGACGCCTATAAATAATAGGCGAGCGACGAGTGACGACGTCACCAACTTCTCATCAATTGACTATAATAGCCATCAGGTTACAAAAAGCATTGCTCATATTATCACTTCGCCTTGTGAAAGAGGGGAGGGGCTTGATACGGATTTTTCTACTGTTACTAACAAACTTAGAGTAAAAATGCTGATTGCCAGCTATCGCAAATATGGACATTATTTAGTAAAACTAGATCCATTGAATCTTGAAGCTCTTAAAACAAAAAGTCAGTTGAAGCTTAATATAGAAGATTTTGGTTTTACTAAAGATCAGTTGAATAATATTATAGAAATTGATGATCAATTTTTTGGAATAAAATCATGCACAGTTAGTGAACTGGTTAATTTGCTCGATCAAACTTATGCTAAAGATATTGCTATAGAGTTTGATCATCTGACCAATGAAGATGAAAAAACCTGGCTTTGTGAACAAATGGAAAGTAACATTCAAACTTTTAATGTATTAACACAAGATAAGAAGGATATACTACAAGATTTAGTAGAAATTGAGGGATTTGAACAATATCTACACACAAAATTTCCTGGGGCAAAGCGTTTCTCGGTAGAGGGGGGAGAGGCAGCTGTAGTAGCTATAGATAAAGCTATAGATATGTCTATTGTTCATGGAGTAGAAGATGTCGTAATAGGTATGGCACATCGAGGAAGACTTAGTACCTTAACTAAGGTAATGACTAAACCTTATAAAGCTATTCTATCTGGATTTATGACTGGCAGTATCTTGTCAAATGATTTAGGTATTTCGAGTGATGTAAAATATCATATTGGCTATTCGTCAGATCGAATAAGAGGGCAATCTAAGGTTCACCTCTCTATGGCAGATAATCCTTCGCATTTAGAAGCGATAAACTCAGTGGTAGCTGGTAAAGTACGAGCAAAACAGGACAACATTCAAGATGTTAATCGTCAAAAAGTAATGGGTATTTTAGTGCATGGTGATACTGCTTTTTGTGGTCAAGGTGTAGTAGCTGAAAGTTTATTTATGTCGAATTTAAAGGCTTATCATGTTGGCGGAACTATTCACTTTGTTATTAATAATCAGCTTGGCTTTACAACAAATAGTTATGATACCAGACCAAGTAGATATTCTACTGAATTTGCTAAAATAATTAATAGTCCAATTTTACATGTAAATGGTGATAATATTCAGGCTGTACTCAAAGCTACTAATATGGCAGTGAATTACCGACATAAATTTGCTAGAGATATAGTCATTGAGATCGTATGCTATCGTAAATACGGTCATAATGAAGGTGATGAGCCTATGTATACTCAAGGTGCTATGTATAATGTAATAAAAAATAAACAATCCCCAGCAACAGTTTTTGCCAATGAACTGATGGCAGAAGGAATAATTGACCAAAATCATTTTCCTACGTTAAAAGAACAATTTAAACTAAAATTAGATCAAGAGTATGAATATGCTAAAAATTATCAAACACAAGCTCAGTACTTAGAGGGGTTATGGTCTGGTTACACTAGGTCAAATGCTAAAATACTCTCTACTGGTGTTAGTAAAAATACTTTAAAAGAGCTTGGTATAAAACTTTGCCAAATACCAAAAGATTTCCCTTTAAATCCTAAACTTGTAAAATTATTTGAATTAAGAGCAAATATTTTAAAGCAAGATAAACCCATCGATTGGGCAACTGCAGAGCAATTAGCATTTGCCAGTCTATTAAATTCAGGTACCAGAATACGTTTTACTGGTCAGGATTCTGAGCGTGGCACTTTCTCTCACCGTCATGCAGTATTGCATAGTCAGGTAGATAATAGTACCTATACACCATTAAATAATTTATCACAAAGCCAAGCAAACTTTGAAATTGCTAACAGTAATTTATCTGAATATGCGGTTTTAGGTTTTGAGTATGGCTATTCATTAGTTAATCCAAAAAATTTAGTAATTTGGGAAGCTCAGTTTGGCGATTTCGCTAATGGAGCTCAAATAATTTTTGACCAATTCATTTCCAGTAGTGAAAACAAATGGCTCAGAATGAGTGGTATAGTAGTGCTACTACCACACGGATTGGAAGGGCAAGGTCCAGAGCATAGTTCTGCAAGATTTGAGAGATTTTTACAGCTTGCTGCTGAAGACAATATTCAAGTTACCTATCCTACAACCCCAGCCTCATTTTTTCATTTATTACGTCGTCAAATATACAGTAATATTCGTAAACCACTAATAGTAATGTCACCAAAATCTTTATTAAGACATAAAATGGCTGTATCCCCTCTATCGCATATTGATGAGAATACAAGTTTTGTACCTGTACTAGACGAAATTAATGAGACGATAAATGCCAAGGAAGTAACACGAGTTATATTATGTAGTGGCAAGGTATACTATGATTTATTAGAAAAAAGAGAAGCAAAAACTATTTCAGATATGGTAATTATTAGAGTTGAACAATTATATCCGTTTGAAAAAGATGTTATCATTAAAATATTAGGTAAATATAATAAGGCTAAGGAGTTTATTTGGTGTCAAGAAGAATCTAAAAATATGGGAGCGTGGAATTTTATTAAAGACCACTTAAATGACACCCTAAAAGATATGTCAATTAATAATCAATTTAAATATGTTGGTAGAAATGAATCTGCTTCACCTGCCGTTGGTGCACTGAACATACATAATGAGCAGCAAGAAAAATTACTTGAAGAAGCTTTGGGCAAATAGTTAAGGGATTGCCACGACCACTACGTGATCTTGCAATAACGATGGTTGTTTTTCCTACGACTTCTAAACTATTCTGGGATATACTGCTATAAAATCAATAATTGACAATAGTTGAAGAATATAGTTAAATAAATTGAGATGAGAAAAAATATGAATGAATAAACCAAAGATAACAAATAGTAATGTAATTTTCCTGAAACCATTCACTAGGAATAAAAAATGAATAAATATTTAATAATATTAATATTATTAATATTGCCGCATAATTCATTTGCTCAACAACAAATATCTAATTTTGTTGCACCAGTTACTTATTTTGTCAATCATGTTAAACAATTAAATCTACTTAAGAATAATTTAATTAAATATCGACAAGCAAGTATTATAGGCACCAGCGGCATGGGAAAAACCCAACTTGCTAGAATGTATTGTTATGAAAATCAAAATAACTATAAACTTATTTGGTTTATTGACTGTAATTTAGATATTAATCAAGAACTACTAAAGCTAGCAAAAGCTATTAATAGTACGGCTAATAACTCTACT